>CM075608.1:5228425-5316749 GCA_037962945.1 Sarcoramphus papa
CACACGGGTACAGCCGCACGCTCGTACAGCGGCAAACACGGGTACATGTGCACACACGTGTGGCGACACACAGGTACAGCCGCACACACAAATACAGCCGCACACAGAGGTACAGCTGCACACGGGTACAGCCGCACAGGCGGGTACAGCCGCACGCAGAGGAGCAGCCGCGTGCAGCGGTACGGCTGCACGGATGTACAGCCGCGCACACGGGTACAGCCGCACACGTAGGTACACTCATACACACAGGTACAGCCACACACACGGGTACAGCCGCACACCCCGGTACACACGCATACACAGGCACAACCACACACACACGGGTACAGCCACACACTCGTACAGTGGCAAACATGGGTACACGTGCACACACGTACGGCTACGCACAGGTACAGCCGCACACACACACACAGGTACACTTGCACACACGAGTACAGCTGCACACCCAGGTACACACACGTGGAGGTACAGCCGCACACAGGTACAGCCACAGACCGGTACAGTGGCCCACAGGTACGCGTGCATATATGTACCGCCGCACACAGACGTACAGCCGTGCACACGGGTACAGCCGCACACACAGGCACAGCCGCACACGCGCACAACTACACGTAGTACCTCCCGACACGTACATGGACAACCACACATGCGTCCACACCCGCACACCTGCAATGCATACACAGCCACACACACATGCACACCCACACGTGCACAACCACCCACATGCACAGCCACACATGCTTGCACACCCACACCCATGCACACACATCCATACATGCACAACCACACAGATGTGCATCCACGCACACATGCACAGCTGCATAAACATGCATAACCACACACATGCACACCTGCACACGCATGCGCATGCTTGCACACCTGTGCACAGCCACGTACACGTGCGCACCTGCACACCCCTGCACACAGCTGCACACCCGCACCCATGCACACACATCCATACATGCACAACCACACACGTGCACAGCTGCATAAATGTGTGCTACCACACACACATGCACACCTGCACACGTGTGCGCACGCTTGCACACCTGTGCACAGCCACGTACATGTGCGCACCTGCACACCCCTGCACACAGCTGCACACCCGCACCCATGCACACACATCCATACATGCACAACCACACACATGCACAGCTGCATAAACGTGCATAACCACACACACATGCACACCTGCACACGTGTGCGCACGCTTGCACACCTGTGCACAGCCACGTACATGTGCGCACCTACACACCCCTGCACACAGCTGCACACCCGCACCCATGCACACACATCCATACATGCACAACCACACACGTGCACAGCTGCATAAATGTGTGCAACCACACACACATGCACACCTGCACACGTGTGTGCACGCTTGCACACCTGTGCACAGCCACGTACACGTGCGCACCTGCACACCCCTGCACACAGCTGCACACCCACACCCATGCACACACATCCATACATGCACAACCACACACGTGCACAGCTGCATAAACGTGCATAACCACACACACGTGCACACCTGCACACGTGTGCGCACGCTTGCACACCTGTGCACAGCCACATACACGTGCGCACCTGCACACCCCTGCACACAGCTGCACACCCGCACATGTGCACACCCAGACACACCAGCACACACGTGCACACCCCCCCAGGTGCACACCCCCCCACACGTGCACACCGGTACACGCATGCACAGTCCCCACACGTGCACACTGGCACACACCCCCCACACGCACACACCTGCGCCCCTGTGCACACCCGCATGCACGCGCACACCTACACACGTGTGCACAGCCCCACACTCGCACACCCACACCCACCCACCCGCCGAGCCACGTGCACTCACACGTGAGCACCTGCAGGCTCCTCCGGCCGGGGACAGGGGACCCCTCCGTGGGGCGGGTGGGGCTGGGGCGGGGCCGGGGTGGGGCCGCGGGGCGGGTGCCCTGGCTGACCCCTGTGTCCCCAGACCACCAGAAGCTGGAGCGGGAGGCCCGCATCTGCCGGCTGCTGAAGCACTCCAACATCGGTGAGCGGCGCCTGGCCCGGGACACGCTGGTGTCACCCTGGGGACACGCTGGGGGCCACCCTGGGGACGTGGGGTCTCACCCCTGGGGTCCTGCTGGGTGTCACCCCAGGGACATGCTGGTGTCACCCTGGGGACACGCTGGGGGCCACCCTGGGATATGCTGGGGGCCACCCTGGGGATGTGGGGTCTCACCCCTGGAGTCCTGCTGGGTGTCACCCCAGGGACACGCTGGTGCCACCCTGGGGGCCACCGTGGGGGTGTGCCACCCTGGGAACATGTGGGGTCCTGCTGGGTGCCATCCCAGGGACATGCTGGGTGCCCCCCTGGGGTCCTGCTGGGTATCAGCCCTGGGACACGCTGGGTGCCACCACAGGGGTGTGCTGACTGCCACCCAGGGACATGCTGGGTGCCACCCTGGGGACACACTGGGTGTCACCTGGAGATATGCTGGGTGCCCCTCTGGGGACATACAGGGTCCCACCCTTGGGGTCCTGCTGGGTGCCACCATTGGGACACGCTGGGTGCCACCCTGGGGTCCTCCTGGGTGCCCCCTGGGACATGCTGGGTGCCCCCCCGGGGTCCTCCTGGGTGCCCCCTGGGACATGCCGGGTGCCACCCTGGTGACATGTGGGCTCCCACCCCTGGGGTCCTGCTGGGTGCCCCCCCTGGGGACATGCTGGGTGCAGGCTGCGTGTGCCACAGACACACGTGTGCCACACGTGGCGGCTGCCCCGGGGCCGTGGGGCTCCCGGGACCAAGGCTGAGCCCGTCCCCGTCCCCATCCCTGTCCCCGTCCCCGTCCCCCTCCTGTCCCCGCAGTGCGGCTCCATGACAGCATCTCGGAGGAGGGTTTCCATTACCTCGTCTTCGACCTGTGAGTGCGGCTGGGGGGGCGGGGGGGGTATCGGGGGGTCCCGGGGCGGGGGGGGGGGGGGGGGATTGGGGGTGCCCGGGTGCCAGGGTCCCGGGGTGACACGGTGCCCCGGCTGCGTTGCAGGGTGACCGGCGGCGAGCTCTTCGAGGACATCGTGGCGCGGGAGTACTACAGCGAAGCCGATGCCAGGTGAGCCCCCGCGCCCCCCCCAGACCCCCCCCCCCCCCCCCCCAAACCCCCCCTGGACACCCCCAGCCCCCCCAGTGCCCTCCCCCCCCACCCCCCCCCACCCTGGGGGGTCTGCAGGGATGGGGCAGCTCCAGCAAGGCAGGCAGGGGGGGCACCCAGTGGGTGGGGGGGGTGCCCCCCCCCCATTACCGTACCCCCCCCCCACCGGCTCCGTCCTGCTGCCGGGTGCTCGGTGGGGCCCCCCCACATCCCACCCCCCCCACCCCATGCTACCTCCCCCCCTGCCGCTGAGGCCTGGCGCTGTCATGACATGTGCTGGGGGGGGGGGGGGGGGGGGCTGGTGGCAGGTGGGGGGCCCCCAGGGCCCCCCCCCCCCGTGCCGGTGCCGAGCCCCCAGCGCCCTGTGTGCCCGCCGTGTGCCCATCCCCGTGGTCTCTGGGCTTTCACAACATTGTTTCTCCCCTTCTCTCGTTCCCCCCATCTCCGCCCCCCCCCCCCCCCGTCCCCCGTCCCCCCCACCCCCCCCTCCGTCCGTCCCTCCCCCCCCCCCCCCTTCCCCCCCGTCCCTCCCCGTCTCCCATCACGCGTCGCTCGGGCTCTGTGCGTGTCCGTGTGTCCGTCCGTGTGTCCGTCCGTCCGTCCCACCGCTGTCTCTCCGCTCGCTGCCCCCCACCCCCCCACGCCCCCGGCACCCCCTTCCCTGTGTTTTGCCTCCTGCCCCCCCCCGTCCTGCTCCCTCCTGCCCCCCCCCACACCCTGCCCCCCCATCCTGCCCCCCACTCCCACCCCTTTACCCCCAACCTGCCCCCCCCATCCTGCCCCCCCACCCCTCTACCCCCAACCTGCCCCCCCATCCTGCCCCCCCACTCCCACCCCTTTACCCCCAACCTGCCCCCCCCATCCTGCCCCCCCACCCCTCTACCCCCAACCTGCCCCCCCATCCTGCCCCCCCACTCCCACCCCTCTACCCCCAACCTGCCCCCCCATCCTGCCCCCCCACTCCCACCCCTCTACCCCCAACCTGCCCCCCCATCCTGCCCCCCACTCCCACCCCTCTACCCCCAACCTGCCCCCCCATCCTGCCCCCCCACTCCCACCCCTCTACCCCCAACCTGCCCCCCCATCCTGCCCCCCACTCCCACCCCTTTACCCCCAACCTGCCCCCCCCATCCTGCCCCCCCACTCCCACCCCTCTACCCCCAACCTGCCCCCCCATTCCTGCCCCCCACTCCCACCCCTTTACCCCCAACCTGCCCCCCCATCCTGCCCCCCCCCACCCCTCTACCCCCAACCTGCTCCCCCATCCCGCCCCCCCACTCCCATCCCAATCCTCTCCATCCTGCCCCCCCATCCTGCCCCCCCACCCCTTTATCCCCATCCTGTCCCCCCTCCCATCCCCTTTACCCCATCCTGCCCCCCCCTCCCACCCCCCCGCCCCCCCCCCCGCCCCCCGCCCCCCGTTTTGTTTTGCAGTCACTGTGTCCATGAGCTATTAGCACGCGTTTCTCCCACCCATCACTTTGCCCCCGTGCAGAGGGAGCCGCAGGTCAGTATAACGGGGGGGGGGGCCGGGGGGGCCGTGCCCCCCTGCGCTGCCCCCCGCCCGCCGGAGCATCCCGCTTCCCGGCCCCCCGCTCCCCTCGCCGGGACCCCGCTTTGGGGCTCTCTCCTCCCTCCTTTTTCTGCCCCCTCTCCCCTTTTTTTGCCCCCCCCCCCCCCCCCCCTTTGCAGGGAGGTTGCCCCCCCCCCCCCATGCCCCAGCACCCCCAGCCAGGCGGGGGCCCCCCCTTCACCCCCATTTCAGCCTCTCATCCCCCCGCTCCTTCCCTCTTTCTTTCTTGTCTCGTCTCCATCCGCCCTCCCTGCACCCCCCCCGTACCCCCCCCACCCCCCCGTGAGTCCTGTCTGGGGGACCCCGGCGTCCGGGCGGCAGCAGGGCTGAGGGGGGGGGGGGGTCCCCATGGTTGGGGGGGGGGACACGCACAGCAGCACCATTAGGGTGACCCCCATGGCTCCATGCCAAGATGGGAGCACCCCCTGATGGGCACCCAGGGGTGACACACCCCCCCCCCCCCCCCCCAGGCAGTGACAGCCCCCCCAGGGGTGACCCCTCAGGGTTGACCCCCCCCAGGCAGGGGCACGGGGGGGGTGTGCCAAGCTCAGCACGCACCCCCCCCCCCAAATATGAGATCACTGCTTATTTTTGTAGGGTCCCCCCCCAGGGCACAGCAGGGTGCCAGCAGCGGGGGCAGGGGGCCGGGTTTGGGGGGGCACAGGTCCCGGGTGCCCCCCGGGCAGAGGTGGGGTGCAGGAGGTGTCGGGGGGGGGGGGCAGCGTGCCCCTGACCCCCCCCCCCCCGACGTTTGCACGCAGCCACTGCATCCAGCAGATCCTGGAGGCCGTCCTCCACTGTCACCAAATGGGGGTCGTCCACAGGGACCTCAAGGTGAGTGCCCCCCCCCCATCCGTCCGTCCGTCCTTCTGCACAGGGTGGTTCTCCCCCCTCCCAGGACTTGGGGTCCCTGGGTCCCCACAGCTTGGGGGGGGGGGGCCCTGGCTCAGTGGGTCCCCAAGACCCCACGTCCTAAGGGGGGGGTCACCCCCCTGGAGCTGGGGAGTCCCCTCTGCTCTGAGTGCCCCCAGCTGCCATTTCCCCTTTCTGGGGGTGCGTGTGACCCCCCCCAACGCAGTCACGGCACGCTCCTGCGCCGAGTTGGGTGTTCGCTGCGATCCTCCCCCCCCCCCTCCGCTCACCCCCACATCCCCCCGTTGGGGTGCCGGGGGGGGAACGAGCCGGGTGGGATGTGGGGACGGGGACGCGTGCCGGGGTCGGGGGGCTCGAGCTTGGCTATGGGGTGGGTCAGGCTGGGACATGGGGCTGGGGCTGGGCGGGGTACAGGGTGACGCCGAGCTGGGGCTGGACCCGGGCTGTGCACCCCCGGGGCATTTGGCACGGGGCACCCGGAGCCCGCAGAGCCGCGGCCTGTGGCACGGGGGCTGGCAGACGGGGAGCGCCCCCTCGATGGCGGCTGCAAAGCCCCCTCTGCTTCCCCCCGGTTCCCTCTCCTCTCCCCTCCCGCCCCGTGCCCGGCGCTGCCCGCGGCAGCCGGAGAACCTGCTCCTGGCCAGCAAGTGCAAAGGGGCGGCGGTGAAGCTGGCCGACTTCGGCCTCGCCATCGAGGTGCAAGGGGATCAGCAGGCCTGGTTCGGTGAGTGCCACCGCCTCCCCGTGCCCACCATGTCCCTGCCCCGTGCCCACCACGTCCTGCCCCGTACCCGCCATGTCGGTGCCCCCGTGCCCACAGCATCCTGCCCGCCGTGTCCCCCGCCGTGCCAACCGCGTCCCCCCCATGCCCACCGCGTCCCTGCCCCCGTGCCCACCGTGTCCCTGCGCCGTGCCCGCCATGTCCGTGCAGTGTGCCCCCCGCGTCCCCCCCACGCCCACCACGTCCCTACCCCATGCCCAGCACATCCCTGCCCCGTGCCTGTGCCCCGGTCCCACGGCCACCGTGTCCTGCCCTGTGCCGGTCCCTGTTCCTGTCC
The DNA here is from genome assembly GCA_037962945.1 of Sarcoramphus papa. Lineage (NCBI taxonomy): Eukaryota > Metazoa > Chordata > Aves > Accipitriformes > Cathartidae > Sarcoramphus > Sarcoramphus papa. The sequence goes on from CM075608.1 coordinate 5,235,076, forward strand.
CTGCCCGGTGCCTGCCCGGCCCCTGTCCCTGTCCCTGCCCGCTGCCTCCTGCCCGCCGCGGCTCGGCTCGGCTCAGCTCTGCCCGTCTCCGTCCCAGGCTTCGCGGGCACGCCCGGCTACCTCTCCCCCGAAGTCCTGCGCAAAGAGGCCTACGGCAAACCCGTGGACATCTGGGCGTGCGGTAAGAGCCCGGCCCGGCCTGAGCCCGGCCTGATCGCCGTCCTGGTCTCCATCCCCGGTCCCATCCTCATCCCCATCCCGCTCCCACCCTGTCCCCTTCCTGGCTCCATCCTAGTCTCATCCTGATCCCCACCCCACTTCCATGCTGGTCCCACCCCAGTTCCTGTCCCAGCCCTATCCCAGGCCTCATCCTGGTCCCATCCCTGTCCCCATCCTGGTCCTGTCCCCTTCTCCATCCTGTCCCCACCCTGTCCCCATCCCGGTCCCCATCCTGTCCCTATCCCGGTCCCATCCCGGGCTGCGTGCCCCAGCTGTGCCGCGCTCTCCCAGGTGGGTGGGTGCTGCCGTGGGGGGACGGTGCCATCCTGGCAGCACTGGGGAGGCTGGCACGGGGACAGGCCATCTTGGGGACACCGCTGTCCCTGGGCAGGGCTGGAGGGAGCCGCAGGGGAGGCTGGGCGTCCCCGACCCCCGGCCCTGACCCCGCTCTCCCTCGCCCAGGCGTCATCCTGTACATCTTGCTGGTGGGCTACCCGCCATTTTGGGACGAGGACCAGCACAAACTCTACCAACAGATCAAGGCCGGTGCCTATGACGTAAGTCCCCGGTGCCAGGCATCCCCAGCACTGTGGCTGGCCAGCCTGTTAACTCTGGAACCTACTGAGGGACGCTACAGCTAATCACCACCAGGCAGAGCCTGGGGGATGGCTTTGGGCCACGTCTCCGGTGGCTGGTTGGGGCTGTGTGGGGAGGTGGAGGGACACTGCTGCCATGGGGCTGCCCCTCCCCAGTTGTCACCTCCCTGTGTCCCCCCCGCCCCCGACAGTTCCCTTCGCCCGAGTGGGACACGGTCACCCCCGAAGCGAAAAACCTCATCAACCAGATGCTGACCATCAACCCCGCCAAGCGCATCACAGCCCACGAAGCCCTCAAGCACCCGTGGGTCTGCGTAAGTGCTGTGTCCCCCCCCCACCCCGGCATCCCTCCGGTGTTGTGTGTGTCATCCCCCCCCCCCCAGCCCGGTGGCTGCCGGCATCTGGCGCTGACCCCCCTGTCCCCCGCAGCAACGCTCCACCGTGGCCTCCATGATGCACAGGCAGGAGACGGTAGAGTGTCTGAAAAAGTTCAACGCCCGGAGGAAGCTCAAGGTGAGACCTTCTCAGGGGAGAAGCGTGGGCTGGATCCGGCCTTGGCCGGGCCCGGTGTTTCCCCACCCGGCACAGCACCACCCTGCCCATCCCCGGCGCAGCACGGTCGCATCCTGGCAGCGCCCGGTGCGGCACGGTCCTATCTTAGCCACCCCGCGGTCCCATCCTGGCCGTGCCCGCTCCTATCCCGGTGGCACCCAGTTGCAGCACGGCCCAATCCTGCCCCTGCCTGGCACGTTGCGGCGTGCCGTGGTCCCATCCTGCACCGCCCCCCCCCCCCCCCCCCCCCCCCGCGCCCCGGTGCCATCGCCCCGTCCCCGGGGCCTCATCCTGCCCCCCTCCCTCCTTTGCAGGGCGCCATCCTCACCACCATGTTGGCCACCAGGAACTTCTCAGGTAAGGGGGGGCTCCCGCTGGCCGGGGGGGGCCGGGGGCCGCAGCCCCCCCGCCCGCAGCCCCCGCCGAGGCCAGTGCCCCCCTCCCCCCTCTCTCTGTCGCTGTCTTTCTCTCTTTCTCCCCCCCCCCCCCCCCAACCTTTAACCCCCCCCCCCCCCCCCCCATTTTTTCCCTGTCGGCGAGGACGGGGGCGTGCGTTAGCCAAGGGGGGGGGCAGGATCCGGCCCCCCCTCCGCCCCACGCACCCAGCAGCAGGTAGTGCCCGGTCCCCGTGTCCCCTTCCCCCCCCCCCCCTCCACTCCGGTGGCTGGCGGGGGGGGGGGGGGGAGGACACAGGGTGGGGGGGGAACACGACGGAGCAGCGCCAGCCGCCCCCAGGCCTGAGGCCGGGGTGATGGGCACCCCAGGACTTGTTGTTGGGGGAGGGTGGGGGGGTGGGAAGGTGGGGGTCCCGGCTGCAGCCTCCCCCCCCCCCCCCCACCTGTCCCCCCCCCCCCCTAACAGGAGCTCTGCTCCCTTTCTCTCCTCTCTCTCTCTCTTTCCTGCCCGCCCTCTGCCCGTCTCCTGCCCGCAGTGGGCAGACAGACCACCGCTCCTCCGACCATGTCGGCGGCCGCCGCCGGGGCCCCCCTGGGGCTGGTGGAACAAGGTAGACGCGTCCGCAAAGGGCCCCCCCCCGGCCCCCCCCCCCCCCCCCTCGGCCCCGCTTGGTTTCTCTGTGTGTGTCCCCCCCCCAGCCCCAGATCCTTCATCCCCATGTCCCGTCCCGTCCCCAACCATCCTCTTCCCCCCAATGGGTTTCGGGTGCCCTCCTCGGAAATCGGAGCGCATGCATGGCCGCCCCGCATTGCCCCCCCCCCCCGTACCCCCCCCCCTGCACCCCCTCCCAGCCTCTCCCCCTCCCCATGGGGACTGAGAGATGCCACTGTCGTCCCCCCCCTGCTGTCACCCCCCGGCTGGCCCCGGGGGGTCGCTGCGCCCCCCCCCCCCCCCCGCAGTGCTTGTGCCCCCCCCCCATCCTAGGGGGGGGGGCTGCTTGGGTGCTTGTGCCCTTCTCCAGGCCAGTGGTCCCTGGGGGGGGGGACACACACTGTGGTGGCACCCCCAAGGGACCCCCAGGGACCCTCGCCTGGGTCAGCAATGGGGAGCTGGGGAGGAGGGGGATAATTTTAGGGTGCCCCCCCCCCCCCAATTGCTCCCACCCCATGGCACTGCCCCCCCCCCCCCCCCGCACACAGGGGGGGCACACCGGTGCATGGAGGGGGGCAAACCAGCCGCATGCCCCGTGTCCCCCCCTGTGTCCCCCCTCTCCTGCACGCTCCCCCCCGGCATGTGCCCCCCCCCCCCCCGCATGCCCCCCCCCCCGCACGGCTTCCTGAGAGCTGCAGCCGGTGTTCGTGGCGCCGCGAAACACTTGGCGGGTCTTAAACCGTGTCGTCCGTCCCCCCCCCCCCCCGGGGATCCCCCCCCCGGCCCCCCCCAATTCGGCTCTGGTTTAAACCCCCACCTCTCAGCGCCCGCCTGCTTTCGGAGGAGGGACCAGGACCCTTGGGGACACCCCGCCAGGGACCCCCGTGGGGACATGGGTCTGCTGGGGGGGGGCAGGGGTGTCCCCTCCCCCCCCCCATCTGCCCCCCCCCCCCCCATTGGGTGCTGATCCGTGCCACCCTGCTGTCACCAGACTTGTCACCGCACAGCCCCCGCCCTGTGACGCCAGCGGGGGGGGGGGTCCCCGAGCTCGGAGGAGTGACGAGGATGCTCGAGGTGACACCCCGCCCCCCCCCCCCCCCCCCCGGGCCACTGGTGTCCCCTGCCATGTCCCCAGCCCCCCCCCAGCCCCCCCACTGGCCAGAGATCGCGATAGCAGTGACAGATGCTCCTGCCCCCGTCCTCGTCCCCCTCCAGGGTGACACCGGGGGGGGGCACAGGGGGCCGCCTCCCCCCCCCCCCGGACTCATCTTTTTTATGGTTTTTTTATGTTTTTCCCTTTTTCCTCCTTTCCCCCCCCGTTTCTCTCTCGCCCCCCCCTCCTCTCTCTCTCGCTTTCCTCTCTGCATTTCTCCAAGGTAAGCCAGCCCTGTCCCCCCCCACGGGGGCCACCAGGATGGGGGGACACCCCCCCCAGCTTATGGGTGTGTCCCCCAGGTTGGGGACACCCCCCCAGGTTGGGGACACCCCCCCCAGGATGGGGACCACCCCCAGGATGGGGGGAACACCCCTCCCAGTGTGTGTGTGTCCCCCCGACACCGGGGTGGTGGGTGCTGCCAGCACCCGGGGGGGGGGGGGGGGGGCATCAAGGTGGGGGGTCGGGGGGGGGGGACACGGTGTCCCTTGTCCCCCAGGGAGGGGACAGCCGCTGACGCTCTCCCCCCCCTCCCGCAGCAGCTAAGAGCTTACTGAACAAGAAGGCGGACGGCGTGAAGGTGAGGGGCCGTGGGGGGGGGGCTGCAGGGGGGTCGCCCCCCCCCCCGTGCCGCTGAGCCCCCCCCACCACCTCTCTCTTCCCCCCAGCCCCAGACCAACAGCACCAAAGGCAGCGCCGGCGTCACCAGCCCCAAGGGGACGCTCCCACCCGCCGCGCTGGTAGGTGCCCCCCTCCACCCCCCCCCGCACCCCCCCGCACCCCCCCCGCCCCGGCCGGATCCATCCCGCCACCCCATCCCATCCATCGCCATGCACACCCCCCCCTGCCCCTGCCTCGTCCGGCTGTCCGTCCGTCCGTCCGGCTGTCCCTGGTGTCGCTGGGGATTGGGGAGGGAGGGGGTGTCGTGAGGATGGAGAGGGGGGTGCGGGGTACGGGCACGGGGCTGCCCCCGCCGTACAGACAAGGTGGGTGCAGGATACGGGCACGGGGGTGCCCCGCAACGTGGACGGCGAGGTGGGTGCAGGATACGGGCACGCGGACGGCCCCGCCACAGGGACGGCGAAGTGGGCGCAGGATACGGGCACGGAGATGCTCCTGCCGCGGGGACGGCAAGGTGGGTGCAGGATACGACCGTGGGGTGCCCCGTCATGCAGACGGCAAGGTGGGCGCAGGATACGGGCACGGGGATGCGGCACCACGCAGACAAGGTGGGCACAGGATACGGGCACGGGGATGAGGCACCACGCAGACAAGGTGGGCGCAGGATACGGGCACGGGGACGTGGGTGCTGGCCGTGACCCTGCCGGTAAGGTAAGCGCAGGATGCGGGCACGGAGCTGCCCGGCTGGCACAGCGGGTGCAGGATGCGGGGATGCCCTGGCAATGCGGATAGCGAGGTGGGTGCAGGATGCGGGCACGGGGGTGCCCACCGCCACCCAGCCGGCACAACGGGTGCGGGATACGGGCGTGGGGATGCTCACCACGAGGAGGCCAGCACACACGGGGTGCGGGATACGGGGATGAGCGTGGCCGGCTGGTACGGTGAGTGCGGGATACGGCAATGGGGATGCCTGGCTGGTACAGTAAGTGCAGGACATGGGCACAGGGATGCCTGCCGGGACGGTGAGTGCAGGGTACGGGCACGAGGATGCCTGGCTGGTACGGTGAGTGCAGGATACGGGCACAGGGATGCCCAGCCAGTACAGCAAGCGCGGGATACGGGCACGGGGATGCCTGGCTGCTACAGCAAGTGCGGGATACGGGCAGAGGGATGCTCGGCTGGCACAGTGAGTGGAGTACACGGGCACAGGGATGCCCGGCCGGCACAGCGAGTGCAGGATACGGGCACAGGGCTGCCCTCCACGACCCGGCCGGCTCCTCCTCGGCCATCCACGGGGTCCCACTGCGTCTCTCTCTCCCCCTACTCTCTCCCTTCTTCCCCCCCCCCCCCCCCCCCCCCCCCGCCTCCGTCTTTCTGTGAATTAAACCATTTGGCTTTCGCTGGACTAATGACTCTCTGCTTCTCTCCCCCCTCTCTGCTCCTCCCCGAATCCGGTCTGGGTCTCTCTTCGCCCCCGTCCGCGTGCCGCTCGCTCCGTCGTCCCCCCACCTCCGTTGTCCCCCCCCCCGGGCTCTCGCTTCCTCCCCGTTCCCCCCCTCCCCCCCCCCCGCCTCTGTCTCTCTCCCTTCTCCCATAGGAGCCTCAAACTACCGTAATTCATAACCCCGCGGACGGCATAAAGGTATTGCTGCCTCTCTTCCCTTCTCGCCTCGCCCGCGATCGTTAGCCCCCGGGGTCGTTTGGGGCCCCGCTTTCCGCCTCCATCCTCCCCCCAGCATCAGCCATGGCGCGGGGCGGGGAGGGGGCTGACGTGGCGCTGGAGCGGATGAGGAGCGCGCACGGGGCGCGGTGACGGTGGGGGCTCCCCCCCCCCCCCCCCCCCCCCCGTGGCATCCGGCATCGCCGGGGTCCTGCCGAGCCCCAGCCGGGCTCATCCCCCCCCTCCATTCCCGGCCGGGCCGGATTCTGACCCTCTCTGTTTGTGTCTCTCCCCCTGCACCGCCGCCGTCCCGCTGGCAGGAGTCGTCCGATAGCACCAACACCACCATCGAGGACGAGGACACAAAAGGTGCCGGGGGCGCGGGAGGGCTGCGGGGCGGGGCTGGCGCTGGGGTGCACTGGGAGGGTGCTGGGATGCACTAGGATGGCACTGGGATGCACTGGGAGGGTGCTGGAATGCACTAGGATGGAGCTGGGATGCACTGGGATGGCACTGGGGTGCACTGGGAGGGTGCTGGGATGCACTAGGATGGCACTGGGATGCACTGGGAGGGTGCTGGAATGCACTAGGATGGAGCTGGGATGCACTGGGATGGCACTGGGGTGCACTGGGAGGGTGCTGGGATGCACTAGGATGGCACTGGGATGCACTGGGAGGGTGCTGGAATGCACTAGGATGGAGCTGGGATGCACTGGGATGGCACTGGGGTGCACTGGGAGGGTGCTGGAATGCACTAGGATGGAGCTGGGATGCACTGGAATGGCACTGGGATGCACTGGGAGGGTGCTGGAATGCACTAGGATGGAGCTGGGATGCACTGGAATGGCACTGTGATAGACTGGGAGGGTGCTGGAATGCACTAGGATGGAGCTGAGATGCACTGGGATGGCACTGTGATAGACTGGGAGGGTGCTGGAATGCACTGGGATGACACTGGGATGCACTGGGATAGCACTGGGATGCACTAGGAGGGTGCTGGAATGCACTAGGATGGAGTTGGGATGCACTGGGATGACACTGGGGTGCACTGGGATGGTGCTGGAATGCACTAGGATGGAGCTGGGATGCACTGGGATAGCACTGGGATGCACTGGGATGGTGCTGGAATGCACTAGGATGGAGCTGGGATGCACTGGGATAGCACTGGGATGCACTGGGATGGTGCTGGAATGCACTAGGATGGAGCTGGGATGCACTGGGATAGCACTGGGATGCACTGGGAGGGTGCTGGAATGGCCTAGGATGGTGCTGGGATGCACTGGGATGGCGCTGGGATGGCACTGGGATGCACTGGGAGGATGCTGGAATGCACTAGGATGGAGCTTCGATTCGCTGGGATGGCGCTGTGATAGACTGGGAGGGTTCTGGAATGCACTGGAATGACACTGGGATGCACTGGGATGACACTGGGGTGCACTGGGATGGTGCTGGAATGCACTAGGATGGAGTTGGGATGCACTGGGATGGAGCTGGGATGCACTGGGATGACACTGGAATGCACTGGGAGGGTGCTGGAATGCACTAGGATGGAGCTGGAATGGCGCTGGGATAGACTGGGAGGGTGCTGGAATGCACTGGGACGACACTGGGATGCACTGGGATAGCACTGGGATGCACTAGAAGGGTGCTGGAATGGCCTAGGATGGAGCTGGGATGCACTGGGCGGGTGCTGGGATGCACTGGGAGGGTGCTGGGATGCACTAGGATGGAGCTGGGATGCAATTTGACAGCACTGGGATGCACTGGGATGGAGCTGGGATGCACTGGGATGGCACCAGGATGCGTTGGAATGGCACTGGGATGCATTGGGACACTAATGGCGCAGGGATGGCACTGGGAGGCACTGGAATGGCTCTGGGAGGGCACCAGGATGTATTGGGTGCACTGGGATGGACTGGGACACACTGTACTGGCACGGGGACGCATTGGGCTGGCACTGGGATGGGCTGGGGTGGCACCAGGATGCATTGGGGTGCACTGGGATGGCACTGGGATGGGCTGGGGTGGCACTGGGATTCATTGAGATGGCACTGGGATGCACTGACATGCACTGGGGTAGCATTGGGATGCACTGGGATGGACTGATGTGGCACTGGGATGGACTGGGATGGCACTGGGATGCATTGAGATGCACTGGAATGATGCTGGGACGCAGTGGGATGGTACCAAGATTAATTGAGATGCGCTGGATAGAACTGGGCTATACTGGGATGTATTGGGATGCACTGGAATGGCACTAGGACACAGTAGATTGGCACTGAGATGCAGTGGGATGTCACTGGGATGCACTGGGACAAACTGGAGTGTAATGATATGCTCCGGAGTAGTACTGGGACACTCTGGGATGGAACTGGGCTGTGTTGGAATGCACTGGAATGGCACTGGGATGCACGAGGATGCAATAGGATGGCACTGGGACATACTGGGATGGAACTGGGCTGTGTTGGAATGCACTGGAATGGCACTGGGATGCACGAGGATGCAATAGGATGGCACTGGGACATACTGGGATGGAACTGGGCTGTGTTGGAATGCACTGGAATGGCACTGGGATGCACGAGGATGCAATAGGATGGCACTGGGACATACTGGGATGGAACTGGGCTGTGTTGGAATGCACTGGAATGGCACTGGAATGCGCTGGGAAGCGCTGGGATGCACTCCGGTGGCACAGGGGTGGTGTTGGGACACACTGGGACACACTGGGATATAGTGGGGTGGCACCGAGCTGCATCGGAATGGCACTGGAATGCATTAGGGTGGCACAGGAATGGACTGGGATGGCACTGGGATGCACCGGGATGCACTGGGATACAGTGGGATGGCACCAAGATGAATTGAGATGCACTGGAATGGCAGTAGGATGCACTGGATGGAACTGGGATGTACTGGAATGCACTAGAATGGTACTGGGATGCACTGGGAAGCAGTAGAATGGTACTGCAATGCACTGGAGTGGAACTGGGATGTATTGGGATGCACTGGAATGGCACTAGGACACAGTAGATTGGCACTGAGATGCAGTGGGATGTCACTGGGATTCACTGGAGCAAACTGGAGTGTAAGGATATGCTCTGGAGTAGCACTGGGACATACTGGGATGGAACTGGGCTGTATTGGAATGCACTGGAGTAGCACTGGGATGCAGCAGGATGGCACTGGGATGCACTGGGATGCACTGGGGTGCATCAGGATGAAATGAGGCATTGGGATATAGTGGAGTGGGCTGGGTTGGAAGGGCACTGGAACACACTGGGATTGCACTGCGGTGCACTGGGACACACTAGAATTCAATAGCATGACACTGGGATGCACTGGGATAGAACTGGGGTGAACTGGAATGCACTGGAAGGGCACTAGGACGCAGTAGTTTGGCACGGGGTTGCATTGAAGTGCACTGGGATGGCCCTGAGATGTACTGGTGTAAACTGGGGTGTATTGGGATGCCCTGGAATGGTACTGGAACACTCCGGGATGTAACTGAGATGTAGTGGAATGTACTGGAATGGCACTGGGATGCACTGGGATGTATTGGAGTGCACTGGAGCAGCACTGGGATGCACTGGCACGCACTGGGATGCAATAGGATCGCACTGGGAGGTGGTGTGATGCACTTGCATGGAACTGGGATCTATTGTAATACACTGGGATGGTGCTGGGATGCACTGGAATGGCACTGAGACACAGTGGGATGGCACTGGGAGACACTGGTATGGAACTGGATGCATTGGGATGCACTGGGATATACTGGGACATGCAGGGGTAACACTGGGATGCACTGGGAAGCACTGGGATATGCTGAGCTGGCACTGGGAGGGCACTGGGCAGGCACTGGGCAGCACTGGGACATACTGGGAGGGCACGGGACCCCTGGGCCGTGGGGATGCTGATACTGGTGTGGCAGCGCTGGGGGGCCCTGGGTGCCCGGAGGTCCCTGTGCCCGTCCCCACCGTCTGTCCGTCTGTCCGTCCTTCCCCATGCTCCCTGTGCCCGTCCCCACCGTCTGTCCGTCTGTCCGTCCTTCCCCATGCTCCCTGTGTCCGTCCCCTCCATCCGTCCGTCTGTCCGTCCGTCCCCATGCTCCCTGTGTCCGTCCCCTCCATCCGTCCGTCTGTCCATCTGTCCCCATGCTCCCTGTGTCCGTCCCCTCCATCCGTCCGTCTGTCCATCTGTCCCCATGCTCCCTGTGTCCGTCCCCTCCATCCGTCCGTCTGTCCATCTGTCCCCATGCTCCCTGTGTCCGTCCCCTCCATCCGTCCGTCTGTCCGTCCTTCCCCATGCTCCCTGTGTCCGTCCCCTCCATCCGTCCGTCTGTCCGTCCGTCCCCATGCTCCCTGTGTCTGTCCCCTCCATCCGTCCGTCTGTCCATCCGTCCCCATGCTCCCTGTGTCTGTCCCCTCCATCTGTCCGTCCCCATGCTCCCTGTGTCCGTCCCCACCGTCCATCCGTCCGTCTGCCCCCATGCTCCCTGTGTCCGTCCCCACGGTCCGTCCATCTGTCCGTCCCCATGCTCCCTGTGTCTGTCCCCTCCATCCGTCTGTCCCCATGCTCCCTGTGTCCGTCCCCACTGTCCGTCCGTCCGTCCGTCCGTCCCCATGCTCCCTGTGTCCGTCCCCACCGTCTGTCCGTCTGTCCGTCTGTCCGTCCCCATCCCCACGGTCCGTCCGTCTGTCCGTCCCCATGCTCCCTGTGTCCGTCCCCACTGTCCGTCCGTCCGTCTGTCCCCATGCCCCCCGCGCCCCCCCCGTGTCCCTCCTCCATCTCCCACGTCACCGTGTCCGTCCCCACGGCCCCCCCCCCCCCCCCCGCCACCATCTCCATCATCCCCCACCCATCCCCACCCTCCCCTCCGTCCCAGGGCACCCCAGCATGGGGACGGGGACAGGGATGGGGACGGGGCGGTGGCGGTGATGGTGGCGGTGGCGGTGACGATGGCGGTGACGGTGGCCATCCACCCCCCAGCCCGCAAGCAGGAGATCATCAAGATCACGGAGCAGCTCATCGAGGCCGTCAACAACGGGGACTTCGAGGCCTATGCGTGAGTGGGGGGTCCCGTGGGCGGGGCCGGGTGGGGCCAGGCAGGGCGGGGCTGGGTGAGGGCGGGTGGGGCAGGGCGGGGCCGCTGCTCACCCGCTGCCTTGCAGGAAGATCTGCGACCCGGGGCTCACCTCCTTCGAGCCCGAGGCCCTGGGCAACCTGGTGGAGGGCATGGACTTCCACCGCTTCTACTTCGAGAACTGTGAGTGTCCGCGCCCTGCCTGCCCTGCCCACACCCTGCCTGCCCTGCCCGCGCCCTGCCCGCGCCCTGCCCATCCTGCCTGTCCTCTCCCTGTCCCCTGCCTGCCCAACCCATCCCATCCATCCTATCTGTCTCCCTCCCCATCTCCTTTGCTGTCCCCTGCCTGTCCACCCCTGCCTGTCCTGCCTGTCTCCCTTGCCTGTCTCCTGTCTGCCTGTCCATCCTGCCTGGCTGCCTGCTTAGCTGTCCATCCTCCTGTCCTGCCTGGCCCACTGCCTGCCCCTCTGTCCTGCCTGCCTGTCCTGCCTGTTCCGCAGCCCTCCCTCCCCCTGCCCGCCTGCCTGCTCATCCTGTCGGTGCCCTGCCTGTTTGCCTTGCCTGTCCCAGTCTGCCCCCCCACCCGCCTGCCAGGCAGCCTTGTCCATCCCCTGCCCTTTTTCTGCCTGTCCATCTGTCCATCCAAACTTCCCAGCCCTTGCCTAGCCTCTGCCTGTCTCACCCAGCCCCTGCCTGCCTGCCTGTCCCCTATCTGACCCTTGCTTGGTCCCTCTGTCCATCCATCCTGCCCATCCCCTGCCTATCCTTCCTGTTCCCCTGCCCGTCCTCTGCCTGGCCACTGCCTGATGCCCTGCTCGTCCTGCCTGTTCCCCATCTGTTTCTCTTCTGCCTGCCTGTCTGGCCTGTCTGTGTGTCCATCCACCCGTCTCTGCCTGCTTGTCCGTCCTGCCTGCCTGCCTCCTCCCTGTCTGTCCTGCCTGCCTGCCCATCCTGCCTGCCTGTCCTGTCCCACTGCCTGTCCATCCACCTGTCCATCCTGCCTGTCTGTTGCCTGCCTGTCCTGCCTGCCCGTCCACCCCTCCCTGCCTGTCTGCCTGCCTGCCTGTCCATCCTGCCTGTCTGTTGCCTGCCTGCCTGTCCACCCCTCCCTGCCTGTATCCCTGCCTGCCTGTCCATCCTGCCTGTCTGTTGCCTGCCTGCCTGTCCACCCCTCCCTGCCTGTATCCCTGCCTGCCTGTCCATCCTGCCTGTCTGTTGCCTGCCTGCCCGTCCCGTCTACCTGCCTGTCCATCCTGTCTGCCTGCCTGCCTGTCCATCCACCCCTCCCTGCTTGTATCCCTCCCTGCCTGTCCATCCTGCCTGTCTGTTGCCTGCCTGCCCGTCCCGTCTACCTGCCTGTCCATCCTGTCTGCCTGCCTGCCTGTCCATCCACCCCTCCCTGCTTGTATCCCTCCCTGCCTGCCCATCCTGCCTGCACATAATGCCTGCCTGTCCCTCCTGCTTTTATCCCTCCCTGGCTGCCTATCCATCCTGCCTGTGCAACCTGGCTGCCTGCTCATCCTGCCTGCCTGTCTATCCCGGCTACCTGCCTGCCTGTCCATCCACCCCTCCCTGCTTGTATCCCTCCCTGCCTGCCCATCCTGCCTGCACATAATGCCTGCCTGTCCCTCCTGCTTTTATCCCTCCCTGCCTGCCTGTCTATCCTGCCTGCCTGTCTATCCTGCCTGCCTGCCTGTCCATCCACCCCTCCCTGCCTGTATCCCTCCCTGCCTGCCCGTCCTGCCTGTCCATCCTACCTGCCTGTCTATCCTGTCTGCCTGCCTGTCCATCCACCCCTCCCTGCCTGTATCCCTCCCTGCCTGCCCGTCCTGCCTGTCCATCCTACCTGCCTCCCTCTACCCCTCTCTGCCTGCCCGTCCCTGTGCCTGCTTGGCCGTCCATCCGCCTGCCCTGCCACCATCCCTGCCCGCTTGGCCGTCCATCCGCCTGCCCTGCCACCATCCCTGCCCGTTCCCCTGCCCGTCCCCGTCCCCCCCCGCCGCTGACGGCCGCCCCCCCCCCCGCCCCGCAGTGCTCTCCAAGAACAACAAGCCGATCCACACGACCATCCTGAACCCCCACGTGCACGTCATCGGGGAGGACGCCGCCTGCATCGCCTACATCCGCCTCACCCAGTACATCGACGCCCAGGGCCGGCCCCGCACCAGCCAGTCGGAGGAGACCCGCGTCTGGCACCGCCGCGACGGCAAGTGGCAGAACGTCCACTTCCACGGCTCGGGGGCCCCCGTCGCCCCGCTCCAGTGAAGGTGAGCGCCGGATCGGGGTTTAGGGGGTGGGGGTGGTACCGGGGGTGCCCCGGTTCTGGCTCACCATGGCGGGGGTGGGGTGGGGTGGGGTGTGTGTCCCTCATCCCTGCAGAGCTCGCGGTGGCTGTCCTGGTTCCAGCCTGACGGAGACGGCGATGGGAGCCGAGCCGGCAGCCGGAGCTGCGGCCCCGAAGCACGCGTCCGCATGCCTGTCCCCCCTCCGCCCCGGCCCCTGCTCCTCCCCCCCTCCAGTGCCTGTGTTTGCAGAAAACAAAAAGACAAAAAAAAAAAAAAAAAAAAAAAAAAAAAGCCAAAACGACGACAACAACAAAAAAAAGGAAAAAAAAAAAAAGGGGAACCCCCCCCAACCCCACCCCAACACACACCCAAAAGCCAACCCAGCCGCTCGGCCACAGGCAGGGGAGGGCTGGGGGGGCTACCTCTGCAGCCAGACCCCCCCCCCTCTGCCCGTCTCTGCCTGGGGGGGATGTCTCCTGGCTGGTGGGGGGAGGGGAGGGCAGTGGCGGGGGGGGGGGGGGGGTCCCCGACCCCGCCCTCCCCGGCTGTGCTTGTGGCGTTTCGCTGTTGCTGGTGGTGGATGTTGTTCTTTGGACTCCGCTTTCGCTCTTTCCCTCCCCGGTCCCTGTACATAGAGAGAGCTCTTTATTTTTGAATTCCCACGGGGGGTCCCCGGCAACGGGGGGGCTCCAGGCTGGGGGGCTGCCGGGTGGTAAGTGAGGTGGGGGCAGGGGGGGGGGACGACAACAGACACCCCCCCCTCCCCCCGCAAGTCCGGCACTGCCCCCGGGAGCGATGCCCGCGGGGGACGCAGGCTGATCCCGGGCGCTGCTGGGGTGGGGGGGCGGTGGGGGGCATGGTGGGTGCCTTTGGGAGGGTCCCCCAGCGGGCACCCCCGTGTCCCCATCCCGGTGACAAAGACCGGGCACCCAGCACCCTGTTTCTCCCTCCCCGGGGCAGGCGGGGTGGCTGGGTGCCAGTTCTGGGTGCTGGCAGGTTTTGGCAGGGGTGACGGGGTTGGGGGGGGGGGGGGGGCAATGTGGGTGCCACGTAATGGGGCTGGGAGGGGGGGTGGGCAGCCGGGGGGGGGGGTTGGGGTGGGGGGGCCACGGCCCGGGGAGCAGGATGGGGGGAGCGGGGCGATCCAGCCAGCACTGACGCAGCATCGAAAGCACTTTAGACTAAGAGAACGGGTCTCTTAGGGGGCACAGGCTGCTCCGCCGGGTGCCGGGGGTCCCCCTGCTGCTCCCCCCCCCTTCCCCGGCACAGGGACACCGGGGAGCGCTGCCGGCTTCGGGCCGAGGGCGTTTGCTCCCCTCCCGCACCCCTTTCCCCCCCCCCCACCCAGCGCTTGGGGGGGGACCCCATCTCCCCCCCCCCCCCCCCCCCAGGGGAGGCATCGCCCCGCTCCGGGCGCTCTCCGGCTCGGCCACGCATTTTCCCCTGCCCGGGGCTTCCCCTTCTTCCATCCCCGCGTCCGGAGGTGCCGTGTGTTGCTGGGGGCTGTTTTTGGCTGGGGGGGGGGGGTGTGGGGGGGGAGCGGGGGGGCCGGGGGATCTCTTTTTCTTTTTTTTTTTTTTAAATTATTATGATTTCTTATTTTTTTTTCTGCATGCCCTTTGCGCGGGAGCAAACCTCGGGCGCTAACGCTGTATGTCGAGGAGCTGAGCTGAGCTGTTACTGTCCCCTGAATGCTGGTGGATTGTTGCCAAATTTTTCTCTTCTCCCCTTTTCTCTCGTTCTTCTCCCCCCCCCCCCGGCATATTTCCCCCCCCCTTCCCCTCCCCCCCCCCCCCCCCTCAAACCCCTTCGTCTTTTCTTTCTGAGCCTTGTAAGTGTAAAAGATGACTCTGATTTCGTTTTTGTCTCGGGAAAACTGCAAATAAATTACGAGGAAAAACAACTGAACCCCCCCCAAAAAAAACCAACCCCCAAAAACGCCAACAAATAGCTGGAGGGAGAAGGCCGCGGTGACTCTATTCCCACCGGTTTGCCCCAGGTGCTCGCCGGGATGCTCCGTGTCCGGCCCCGACCCCATTCCCACTCCGGGAAAACCATAAAGAGAGTCGGAACCGGGCTACAACTGCCAAAGACGACTTTATCCCCGCCCGCCCGGCGGCACAGAAACGATAGGCAACACCGATCACGAGACAATCTCAAGCGAAAAGCTTTTTTCCCTTCCGAAAGAGGAGGAAGAGGAGGCAGCGAGGGCCGACGAGCACCCAGCGGGTGCTGAGCCCCCCCCCCCCCAAGCTGATGGGAGCAGGGAAAGGGGGCTCCGAGCCCCCCCACCCCGCCTCGGCCCTGCTCCCCTCCCGCTGGCACGGGGACCCAAGCACTGGGGCTGGTTTCCAGCCGCCCCGGTGCTGCCCCGGCTCTCCGCTCCCGGCAGCTGGTAACCGGGGCGGGGGGGCTCAAACCCATCCGCAGCCCACGCAAATGGGGGGCAGATCCCCCCCCCACCCCGCTCCCCAAACCAGCCAGAGGGCCCCAGCTCTTTTCCCCCATCCCACCACCAAATCAAGGGGGGACCCCCCCGTCACCCCCCATCACCGGGGACCCAGCGAGCCAGCGGCCACGGCTTCCAGTTCACCGGCACTGGGAAAAGCTGCCCAGGGAGGCAGCGGGCGATGACCCAGCAGCGAGTGTCCCCCCCCCGCCGAGGAAATGGCCGCCTCTTCCCTTCCCACCCCTCTCCCACCCCCCCCCGGGCTCACTCTTAGCACACAAATACATAAAAGACCCCCCCCAAGCATCGCGGCGGGGAGCCCCGGCTCCTCTCCCCCCGGGGCCGGCAGTACCGGGATGGCGAGGCGCTGGCTAGTGTTACGGGCGTAAAGGCAAGGGAGGGCGCACGGCCGGGCGTCCCCGTGGTCCGAGCCGCCCTCGGGAAAAGCAAGGGCGGGGGGTCTCCGGTGCTGCTGCCCCCCCCCCCCCCCCGCCTCGACGCCGCGGGGTGCCGGCCCGATGCCGGCCTCGGCATCACCCTCGAGATGGAAGAAGAAGAAAAAAAAAAAAAAAAAAAAGGAAAAAAAGAAAAAGTCACGTTAAGCCCGCAGCGCCGAGGACGCCCAGGCCTGGCCCCGGGCACCGCGGCACAGCCCAGGCCTGGGAACCCCCCCCCCGGGCTTCCGCCTTCTGTCCTGGGTGAGATCCGAAGGGGAGCGAAGGCCTGGTGGTCCGGAGCAGGAGACCCCGGGGTCCGCATCACATGATTTCACAGCAGGAATTCTGCTTTCGGGCCTGGGAAGAGAAGGAAAACGGGCAGCGACGCTCGCTGCGGCTCCCCGAGGGCCAAGAGCCACCCGCCGGCGGGGGGGGACCCCACACAGCCCTCCTCCCGCCGGAGGAAGCCGGCACGGTCCCAGCCCTCACGGCTCGCCACGAAGGCGAAACGCCCCGTGCCCTCGTGCCGAAAGCTCGTGGCACGGGTCTGACCCCTCCTCAGCCAAAGCCCACGCCAGGAACTGCCGCAGCCAGGATCGGCGTCGCCCTCCGTCAGCCGCAGGGCGAGGAACGGCCCGAGCGAGGGGCTGAGGAGCCCCCGCCGCCGGAGTTTGGGCGACTGAGCTCCCTCCAGGTCCAAAGCAGCCGCGCCAGAGGACGGTGATCCTTGCCCGGCACCCACATCCTCCGGCCCGGGGGGTTTATTCCGCCCTTCCCCAGTCCCAGCCCGTCCCTGGCGCCGCGGGGAGAGGGTGAGCCTCCCCCGGGAGGAAAAGCCGCACTCACGGTTTTGTAGAAGGCTTTGGACTGTGCCCCGAGCACCTCCGATTTGGAGACCAAGTCATCCAGCTTCTCCCCTCGCTCCAGCAGCGACTCCATGGTGTTGTGCTGCCGGAAGAAACCGGCGTTGATCCGCGGTGCCGGCACCCCCGGGCCCTCCCCGCTCCATCCCCAGCCCCTGAGGAGAAGATGGAGGTGTCGCCGCGTCCCCATCCGGGGACGAGCCTCTGCCTTCCCACGGCCACCCTGGCTCCGCCGCAGGGAAGGGAACAATCCCGGCCCCGACGGAGACGGGAAGGTCGCAGCGACCGGGAGAAGAGCCCCCGGTGAAGGCGGCAGCACAGGCAGCTCGTTTAAAGGAGGTGACAAGCGAGGACGTGACACCGCGCCGGGAAGGGACCACCGTTCGGAGGAGGGAAGCGGAGAGCAGGGGGGGGGTTCTGTGCCACCGGGTTTGCACCGGGCCAGCCCGGAGGGAAGGGAAAGGGAGAGAGAGCTCCCACAGCACCAGGAACGTCACCGGGGAACGGAGAAGGCAGGACGGCCCCATCGGCTGGAGGGCACCCCAGCCCCCCGAAGGGGCGTCCCCGCGGCCCCCGGCGGATGTCCCAGCCGGAGGAGCCCGGCCGCGAGCCCAGCGTCCTCCTCACCAGGATGATTTTGGTCTCGTCCAGCTCCGCTTGCACTCTGGTCATCGGGTCGGCATCGCGGGGGTTCTCGGAGAGAAACAACACGGCGTCGGCACCGCCGCAGGGACGTTGGCGTCCCCCCTGGGTCACGGTCCCGCAGCACCGGTGTCCCGGCACACGCTGGGGCGTCACCCACGCTTCCACCTCCAGATCTGGGGGCCGTGGGGAGCGTTTCCCGGCCTCCGCGGGGATCCCGTACCTGGTATTTACTGAGGTATCCATCCAAGGCCGCGTAGCTGATGGTCGCTGGGGATCCCGAAGGCCAGTCGATTTTGCTGACCTGCCTGGAGAATTCATCCAGCACCTGCGACGCGAGGAAGCGGGCGGTTACTGCCCGGCCGTTCCGCCTGAAAGGATTTTCTCCTCGCAAAAGGAGGTTTGTTTTTTTTTTTCCTTCTCCTCGTTCCCTTTTGAACGGGCCCAGGGAAGAGACAGAAACCAACTGCCTCAGCGACCGACCGACGGAGCGGTGCCCGCGCCGGGCAGGGGTGGCCGTCCCCGACCGTCCCCAAAGCCCCGCGCCCCTGCCAGGGCAGCCAGCCACGTAATCATCGGTTTTCGGCAACGCCGGGAGCGCGGCCGCACCCGGTTTGCCCCGCGTAACACCCAAGGCAGACAGGGAGGACGGGGTGTTTGCGAGGCCAACGCCTGGGCTGGCAGCAGATTGGAGCTGGGACTAAGTCCTAGAAGGTAAAGCCGAGTCAGCGCACGGCTTGGAAGTTTCTGGGCTGGCCGGATCCTGCTCAGCTCAGCTCCGATGTCACCCAGCTACCGAGCAGGAAGGTCATTTCCTCGTCACGGCGCGAGCAGGAGAGCTGGAGGAGCTCCCCGGCGCAGCCCCACCGCGGCCTGTCACCTCCGGAACTGTTCCCGGCCCGCGCGCTCACCTTGTCCAGCAAGGTGAAGCAAACCCGCTGCGGATATTCGTTATCTGCGATCACCACTCCGGCCAGCCCGTCGTTCCGGACATACACGTGGCAGAGGTACTCTGGGCAGAGAATTCACGTCAAAAGAGGCAGCGGGAAGGTCCGGAGCCACCCCCGGAGCCCTCCGCCTCCCACCCGGCCCCGGCAGCTCTTCCACGACCCACGAATCGCCCTGGAAAGTTTCATTCAACGACAGCGTTTCACGGGATTTCGTTAGGAGAGCGGGAAGGGCTCAAGGAAGGATTAAAATCAACCCGAAATCGGGCTTCAGCAGGTTACCGCAGCCCGGCCACGTGGTGCGGGATACGACGCTAACTTTCCGGGGCGGCAGGTATTGCCAGAATTAAACAAAACCCAAAGGGGGAAGCGCTCAGCCTGATTTTAATAAATAACAACTTGGCACAAGCCCGGAGCGTCATTAAAGAGGCCGCGGCGGCCAAGTCCGGGCCGCACCCCGCGCGTCTCGGGGTCGGGGAGGCACGTGGAGCTGGGCGGGGAGGCCGGAGACGAGGCCAGAGATCGGGGTACGGAGCTCGGACTGGCCCGGCGGAGCTCAAGGGAGAGGGGAAGGAGGCTTGCGCCGGCACAGCCGCCATCGCAACTGCCGCGCAGGCCGGGGATGGGACAAACCGGGAAAGCCGAGGGGCGGCGGGCGCGCAGCCCGATAGCTCCGAGCGTCCGGCAAGGAGAGAAGGAAGCTCGAAGGAGGCGGCCGGCCGTCAGGCAGGGTCCTCTTCTCCCCGTAACCTCTCTTGCGGAGCGGGCTGGGCTCCCGCCCGGCTCAGCAACCTCACGCCTTTAGCGTTAATCGCCCGGGCGCTGGTTTGAGGTCTCAATTTTTTATTTTTTTTATCATAAACGGACAAAGAAGGAAGCAGGTGCGGCCGCGGGCGCTGACCCCGGGGTTATCCTCTCACCTTGCTCCTTGACGGAGGCTCTGCTGCCCAGCTCCGAGCGCTCCACGATCAGCTGGCTCGTGAAGGTCATGAATTCCTGCACGCTACAAACACAAAGCGTTGGCGTTCGAGTCTGCGAGGGGATCCGGGTCCGGGGCGGGATGGGGGGGGGGGGGGAGCTGCGTGTGGACCGGAGCGCTACCGGAGGCACCGGCGCGGCGACCGTGCGGGAGATCATCTGTCCCAGAGATCCCCGGCGTTTTGGGTGGACCGAAACCCTTCCCCACGACCCCACCGCCACGTTCGGGTAGCGAAGACGTGGCTGAGCCGTGAGTTTTCCTCGGGGAAGAGGCCGGACTCTGCACCTACGGCCAGCACCCAAAAACCTCCGGCTTCGCCGGGCTCAGGGGAGCGCCCACATCCCTCCGGCTGCGGCGAGGGACTCGGTTTTTTGGTGATTTAGCAGAAAGGAAAAGACCAGGCTGAAGCCCGAGGAGGCGCCCCGGCCCCTTCCCTCGGCTTTTATCCTGCGCTCGGGGCCCTTACCCGAACCCCGCGCAAGGCGCCGGCACCCCGGGGAAGCCGTTCGATCCGCAAAAGCACCTCAGCTCCCTGCCGCCGGGAGTCAGCATTAAGGAATATCCTTAAGCCAGACTCGCTCTAAGCCTGGAAAAACATTCCCGAGCCCAGACTCGAGTCCTGCCAAACAGGCTTCTTGCGTAAACCCCGCTCTTCACCTCACGGTAAAGAGAGGCCAAAAACGACGAGCGAGCGTAAAATAAATCTGTTCCCAACGTACGCCGGGATTAACGAACGTGAGGCGACAAATTCCTCGCTTCAGCTGGAAAATCCCAGGAAGGGGGAACCTGTCAGAGCTCCGGTGACAGGGTTTGCTCCATCACCGCCCCCCACGCCGACAGCTCCCGCTCGGGAGCTTCACGTGACGCCGACGAAACGTCAACGAACACGGACACCGGCGTGGCAAAGACCGCGCTTTCCTCCCTGCCCTTCCACCGCTGGAAGCAACTCCAGAGCAGGGATTTGCCTCGCTCAGTTTACATATTCCTTAGCGGAATTTTGCATTTCTCCCAGCCCGGACACCACGGCGATCGGACGCCGACGCCACCGAGACTCCGAACCGTCGGGTTTCCAGGCGCTGCAGAGAAAAGACCGGCCCAAAGATTTCTGAACATCCAACTTCAGCAGAAACAGAGGACCGACACGTTCCTCCTGGGCTGGGGATCTGCTGGCGGCCGCAGCCCCCGCCGTCGCAACTCCAGTATTCCACCGTATTCCCGGAGGAATCGGCCACCGAAGTCGCCTCGCGTCGCCTTCCCGACCCTCCTAAATTACATGGCAGAGGTTTGACGGCGGACACGCCGCGCTGGCCCGGCCCGGCCGGCTCTGTCCTCCTGCCCAGCAGGTTTTCACGGCTCCCAGGAACCACAACCGCCTTTATCCCAGATTCAAATCCCAAACCCAACTCTCAGCCTGGAAAAAACGCTACGTAAATGCAGCGTTTTTAACCCAAACAAGGCTTAACCACCGGAGAAAAGCTGCGGGAGTAACGAGCGCAGGCACCCCCTCCCCAAACGGCACCCTCCCTCTTCCCAAAAAGCCAAGACTTTTTTTTTTTATAAAGCAAAGAAACAGCCCGCTGCCGGGGAAGCGGCTTTTTCGGCCGTAGCCGACAGCAAAACCGCACAGGGAATTTTTTTTCCTCGGGATTCGGAAAACCGAGAGCCGCGACTACGAAGCGATCTGGGTTTTTAAGAGATCGCTTCAGCCGCCGCAAGCCGTCTCGGAGCGCGTGCGTCGGCAGCGCCGGCGCAGCTCCTCGATCCCTCTCGGAGCGCATGCGTCGGCAGCGCCGGCGCGGCTCCTCGATCCCTCTCGGAGCGTGTGCGTCGGCAGCGCCGGCGCGGCTCCTCGATCCCTCTCGCGCGTTTGGCTAAGCAAGTAATTTTTTTTTACGACAACCTTACTTCAGGATTTTCCCTTTGTCACTGGAATCGCCGAGCTCGAGGCTCCATCAAATCTTGGCAGGGATGGGGCACGGAAAATTCGAGGCCCGTAGGTATTTCCTAAAGGCTTTATCATCTGGATATCATCAGGGGCCGGGAAGCGAGCTGTTTTTGCGACAGGCTCCTGCTTTATTTTACAGCTTTTAGAGGCTTTTGGGAGCTCCCCTCAGCCGCAAACTCAAGGGCAGCCGCCGAGAGAGAGATCCACAATCTCTCTCGTGTGCACGGAGCCGGCAGCGGGACAGTCGGGAGCCCGGATCGGCGTTCAAGGCTAAACCGGCTCACCCGAAGCTGTCCGAATAACCCGAGCGGAGGTTTGTGGGCCGGGAAAAGTTTAAAATTAGACCAAATTCCTAAATAAAAAGCTAGCGGAGGTGTCAGGCGAGCTTTGCTCGCCCGACACAAAGACAAGCGTCCTCCCACTCGCCTCTCGCACCCCAGGAGCCGCCGTGACGCCTGGGTTTAGGCACTCGCCGGAGGGAGAAGAGCTGACCGGAGCGCTCAGGGTGTTTCCCAGCACCCAGGTTTTACGGCTTGGCGACGGCGGATGATTCACCGAGTCAAACCTGACCGCCTGCTGCCGGCCCTGGGCGGCTCTTAGGGGAAAACGAGGTTTCGCTCCGTTCCCCAGGCTGAAAGATCGCTCGGGAAGGGGGATTCCGCAGCAGCGGACGGGGCCACAGCTCCCCGCGGGAGCGTCTCCGCCGCGGTCATCCCTCCGGAGACGCTTGTTACCGCTGTCACTGCGTCCCCGGGGAGGCGGGAGCAGAACCAGGAAGAAACCTTCCCCCCCCCCCCCCCCCAAAAAAAAGCTTCTACTCCCTCTCCCCAAGGTCCTGCCCAAGCCGCACGCCAGCCTCGCAGCGCAGAGGGGAGATTCCCCCCCCCCCCCCCCCAAAAAAATCCTCCCTCGGGGGATGCGGCGTTCCCGGCACCCACCTGGATCTCTGGAAGAAGTTGAACGTGGACACGTCGTAGGCAGCTTTCAGTAACTGCGCTTTGGGGTCGCCCTTGTAAAGGACACTCAGGCTGTACAGCCTCATCCCGGCGGCGCCCGCGGGCCTGGGCGGGCGGAGGAGAAGCCGGGCGGTGACACGGGGGTCCCGTGTGTCACACACCCCCCCCCCCCCCCCCCCCCCCCCCACACACCCACCCCGCCGGGCCTCACCGGGACCCCTCCTCCCACCCCTGCGGCTGGGGGTGCCCCTGCCTCGCCCAGCTCCTCACCCCCAGTATGGCCCAGCCCCTCACCCCAGGATAACCCAGCTGGCCCAGCCCCTCACGCCCAGTATAACCCAGCCGGCCCAGCCCCTCACCCCCAGTACAACCCAGCCGGCCCAGCCCCTCACCCCCAGTACAACCCAGCCGGCCCAGCCCCTCACCCCCAGTACAACCCAGCCGGCCCAGCCCCTCACCCCCAGTATGGCCCAGCCCCTCACCCCAGGATAACCCAGCTGGCCCAGCCCCTCACGCCCAGTATAACCCAGCCAGCCCAGCCCCTCACCCCCAGTACAACCCAGCCGGCCCAGCCCCTCACCCCCAGTACAACCCAGCCGGCCCAGCTCCTCACCCCCAGTACAACCCAGCCGGCCCAGCCCCTCACCCCCAGTACAACCCAGCCGGCCCAGCCCCTCACCCCCAGTATAACCCAGCTGGCCCAGCTCCTCACCCCCAGTACAACCCAGCCGGCCCAGCCCCTCACCCCCAGTATAACCCAGCTGGCCCAGCTCCTCACCCCCAGTACAACCCAGCCGGCCCAGCTCCTCACCCCCAGTATAACCTAGCCGGCCCAGCTCCTCACCCCCAGTACAACCCAGCCGGCCCAGCCCCTCACCCCCAGTATAACCCAGCTGGCCCAGCTCCTCACCCCCAGTACAACCCAGCCGGCCCAGCTCCTCACCCCCAGTATAACCTAGCCGGCCCAGCCCCTCACACCCAGTATAACCTAGCCGGCCCAGCCCCTCACCCCCAGTATAACCCAGCTGGCCCAGCTCCTCACCCCCAGTATAACCCAGTCGGCCCAGCTCCTCACGCCCAAGTATGGCCCAGCCAGCCCAGCTCCTCACACCCAGTATGGCCCAGCCGGCCCAGCTCCTCACCCCCAGTATAACCCAGATGGCCCAGCCCAGACCCCCACCCCAGTACAGCCCAGTCCCCACCCAGTACAGCCCAGCTCAACACCCGGATCCCCCTCCCCGTGGCTAAACCGGCCCCTTCCCGGCCCCTCCCCGGCGGCCCGCGGCCCCGCCGGTACCGGCAGCTCCGGATCTGGCTGTGAGGAGGCGGCGGCCGACGGGGAGAGGGGGGAAAGGAGCGCGACCCGGAAGCAGAACCGCAGCGACCGGAAGTGACACCGGCCCCGGGCAACTGCCACGGGGCCTGCCACGCTCTGCGCACGCGCCAATCCCGCCCCGCCCCCGGCCCGCCCCCTCAGTCTCTTGACCAATAAACGCCTGTCTTTCTCTCCGGCCTCGCCCACCGCCGCTCGCGGCCCGCCTCCGAGCTGGGCGGCCAATCAGCGCCTCCCTGGCGTCATGGGGCGGGGCTTCTTCTGCAGGACCTCCAGCGGGGGGCGCTCTATCCCGGCGTCCTTTGCGGGGGGGCCGAAGGGGATGGGGCCTGCTATGGCGGCGGGGCGGCCGTGGGCTCCGTCGGTGGGGCGGGCCTCTCCCCGTGGGCTGAGGACTCCCCTGTGGGGTGGGGGTCCCTCTGTGGGGCTGGCCTCTCCCCATGGCTTGGGGACCCGCCTGCGGGGTTGAGGACCCCTCTGTGGGGCTGTTCCACCCACGGGTGGGACCCCTCTGTGGGTGCAGATGCATCCCCCCCAAGAGTTTCGGACCCCTCTGTGAGGTGAGGACCCCTCTATAGGGCCCGCTCCCCCCACGGGGTGGGCACCCATCGCTGGGGCAGGGATGCCTGAGCCTCCCCCCCGCCCCCCCGGCGCAGGGCGGTGAGCAGGGTGGGGATGGGGCGCCGTGGGGTGACCCTGTGCCCACCCCCAGGCCCCGCCGTGACACCCCCAAACCCTCTGCCCTCCCCAGAGCCCCCTCGTTCCCCCATGGGGCTGCCAGCCCCCCCCCCGGCACCCACCCAGGCTTCCCGGGGACCCTTCCTTCTCCCTCCCCAGCTCCCTGTCCGAGGGGATGCTGCCACGGACCAACACGGGGAGGTTTTGGGGTCCGCCCGTGGCCGGGAGCGTCCTCTTGCCCGTTGGGACCCCCATAAGCCGGCGTTTCCCCAGGTGCCCCCCAACACTTGGCTGACGGCACCAATCTGGGGGAGAAGGGGGGGATCGCCGTGTCCCCGTCCCCCAAAACCAGCGGCTGCCCGCAGCCCGCCGCGGCGCCCGGCATCGATCCCGGCATCGCCGGAGCTTTTTCCCATCCTGGGGGCACGGAGCACTTCCCAGTCACCCTCGCCCCTCGCCGGGCGGCCGTAACCTTTGTCATCGAGCCAGCCACCGGCTCCTCCGGCCCGGCGCGGTCTCCATGGGAGCGTGCCGGGTTGCTAAGCCGTCCGGTGGAGTGCTTGCCACCGCCGCCAGTACATCGAGCCGTTGATATGACAACTGGAGCGGGGACACGGGTGGCCCCGGGGCGTGGTGCTTCGCATGACGGGGCCAACGGCCCCCGGCGGGGAGGGGTCCCGGCCAAGCCTTGCCGTCGCACCGGGACTTTCCCCGCTGGCTGTAGAAACCCACTGGGGTGGGCTCGCAACCCCTCGCCTCGCTGAAAACCACCCGGCGCTCCGGTAAATAAATTTACCGGTGAAAAGGAAGCGAGCGAGCGGGGAGAGCGTGACCCATATCCAACCCCCCCGCAACCCCGGCACAAAGGGCCGCGGCCCCGAGATGTGGGGCGAGAGGGCTGAGCCCGCCGGGGCGCCGGGCCCCTCTCCCTGCCCCTCCGCTTGAGGGTCCGGAGGCCGGCGGGGGGGGGGTGAGGGGGAAGATCGGGACCCCCCCCCATCAACGGGTGCCGGAGAGGAGACGGCCGCCGCCGCCGGGCGTCGGATGAGATAAAGCGGCGAAAGTGGAGCATCCTCCGGCGGAGCGAGGGACGGAGCAGCCCAGCGCCGGCCGGACGACTGCCGGGACGGGGAAGGAGGCTCGCTCCCCGGGCCAGGCACGGCGGCGGGGTGCCCGGAGATTGAGGGGGGGACGGCTCGGCCCGCAGCCCACCCCGCCCCGACGGCTGCCCCCATGCTGGATCACCGAGCCAGGATGGAGAGCGGCAGGAAGGAGAAGGTGAGGCCGCTGCCAGGGCGATCCCGGGGTGGGGTGGGGTGGGGTGGGGGGGCACGCGGCGGGTGCGGGGAGCGACGGGGATCCTCCCCGGGCTGCCAGCCGTCCCTGCGGCGAGCGGCCGGGCGCTGCGGGCATCTCCCGCCGGACAAGGTCCCCGTTGGGGGCGGAGGTAGCTGGGAGGGGAGGACGCCAGCTCCGGGGGCAAAGCCCGGGGTCAGCCCCGATGCGCCCAGGGGGGTCCCCGTCCCCAAGGTCACCCCCCGGCATGTGCCAGGGAGGGGGTTCAGCGCCAGGGCTCTGCGTTTTGGTGAGCCGGGTCATGGCCGAGGACTCGGGACAGGGCCGGGAGCGTCTGTGGGACCGCGCCATCTGGCTGGGATGCTCCTGCCGTCCCGGCACAGCCGTTGGCATCTTGCTGCCAGCCAAGCGGCTGCCGTCCCCAGGGTGAGATGGGGCCCGTCACCTCCTTCGGTCGTCACGTTGTCACCGAGGCACCCGGGAGGACGGCACCCGGCTCATCCCCGGCCAAACGCCGGTGGGGGGAAGCTGCTGCCGTCTCCTCTCCCGGGTGGATTGAGCTCACGGGGCCGTCGGCGAGGACAGCGAGACGCTTCCCCGCTGCGGACTGGGACGTCCGAGGGGACACCAAGGGGACACGGCACGTGCTGGGGGCAGGAGTGCGTGGCTGGCAGAGTCGGGCATCGCCGGCCACCGCGGCCTTTGGCCGTGCGGTTTCCAGCTGTGTCCTCTTTGTGGGATGCGTCAGAGCAAACAGTTTCCTTGGGAAGCCGAGAGCCGGTTTCGGTCGCATGGGAAGAGCCGAATCCCGCCGAGGAAGAGCCAAACCTGCCGTTTTGGAGGCGAGAGGAGGGACGAGTCGGGGCGGGTGGCGCCTGAGATTGGAAAAACTGTTGGAGAAATAAAACTCGGACCCTCCGCTGCCATCCTCGGCTGCCAGCCCCGGTGACGGGGACCCTCCGGCCATGGCAAATTTGGCGTTCGTGTGCCGAACGGTGCTGCAGGATGGCGTCTGCATCGCGGAGCGCCGAATGCCTTCAGCCGCCGGCGCCGGCAAGATGGTCGAATCCAGCCCCGCGCTTTTCCCAGCAGGATTTTTCCAGCCAGCCCGGGCTGAACACCCTCGGGGTCACAGCAAACCTCGCCGCGGTGCTGCCTTGGGCTGCCCCGGCCCCTTTTCGGCAGCATCCCCTGGCACGGCGGCATCCCCCATGGCACAGCCGCATCTTCTCTTCTCGGGGGTTCTGTGTTAACGGAGCCCCCGGGCTTTGGCACCGGGATGGACCGGGGAGGACGGCTGGAGAGGTGCCAGGGTGCCGGGATCCCTCCCCGCGGCTGTGGGTGGTGGCTGAGGCCGCCCAGGCGCGAGGGCTCTGCGGGGCAGGAGCTTTCGGGGCGAGGAGATGTTTGGGGTGAGCCCCGGCTCGAGGCTGAGGGCCGGCGTTCGGGGCCGGGTGCTTTACCAGGACACGCTGGCGGCGGGAGGGGGCACGGTTCAGGGCGAGCGGCCGCAGATTCGGCTGAGCCGAGGCGGTGGGTGCTCTCCCGATGCCGGGATGCTCCAAACCGCATCCCAAAGCCTTTTACCGAGCCCCCCACCCCGAAACACACGGGGAAACGG
Source organism: Sarcoramphus papa (assembly GCA_037962945.1). Lineage (NCBI taxonomy): Eukaryota > Metazoa > Chordata > Aves > Accipitriformes > Cathartidae > Sarcoramphus > Sarcoramphus papa. Next base: position 5,262,432 of record CM075608.1, read on the forward strand.
CAGCAGCCTCGAGGAAAACATCCGTCTGCCGGCGAGAGCGTAAGCGGGAGCGTTTTAAGCTTGCCCGGATCCCGGTGACTAATGAGGCCTCTAATGCCGCCGGCTACATCTGGCCGAGCAGCGAGCGCTCGCTCTCTCCCCCCGGCTCCATCTGACAGCCCGGGGCTGCCTGCCCCCGATTACGTGCCGTGGCTAATGGAGGCTGCGCCGGCGGCGGAGCCCGGGGTTGCTACGTAAAGGGTAAATACAGGTCCTGCCTGCCAGGCGCTTCCCTCGAGTGGGCCCTGCGGTTCTCCCTGGCAGCGAGGCAAGGCAGCATTTCCCGATAATACTCTTTATAGCCTGCCTGCCGTCCTGCCTGCCGTCCTGCCTGCCTGCCTGCCTGCCCTCGGCCCCCCGGTCGCACCAAGTTTGATGGGCGGAAAAATGGTACCCGCCGTTCCCAAGGGGATACGGGGAGAGGGATGCTCCCGGCTTCCCCGGGGGACCGAGGAGGACGCCGGCGTCCTCGTCACAGACACGGAGGGGTGCCGCGTCCTCGGTGGGAGCCGCTGAGCTCCTCAATGGCGGCGCTGGCGGCGTTCCTTGCTGGGAAAGACCCTGGGATTCGGCGGGATGGGACGTCCCAGGTCACTGGGCCAAGCCCTGCTAGAACGGCGCCGGCTTCAATGCGACCGGCCGAGCTCGTGGAAAATCAACCGGCTTCAGGCGACGGCACGGAGAGCCCTGTGCCGACCGCGGATGTCTCGCAGGCAGCACCGGGAGAGGATTTGGAGCCAGCAGCGGCACGTGCCGGTCCTGCGGATTCAGCAGCGTGTCCGTTAGGTTGGAGGCAGGATGGCGGAGAGATGGGACAGGGTGTTTCGGGGTGTCTGTGTGCTGATGGGGAACACCAGGGCCGGGGGAAGGAAAATTTGGATTATTTTTGGGGGGGTTCAGGCCACCCGCGTCCCGTATCCCCCGTCCCCAGCTGACGCCGTCCGTCCCGCCGCAGGTGGAGCGGATCCTGTCGGAGTTTCGGCTGAAGGAGGAGGACCTGAAGAAAGTGATGTACCGGATGCAAAAAGAGATGGACCGAGGGCTCAAGCTGGAGACGCACGAGGAAGCCTCCGTCAAAATGCTGCCCACCTACGTCCGCTCCACACCCGAGGGCTCAGGTATGGCGCTGCCAGGCTGGACGGGCATCGCTCCCGGTCCTTTGCCGCGTCACCTCTTCCCCGGACCTCGCCGAGCTCGGTTGCGGGAGGCCGAGATCCCCCCCCGCCCTGAGCCGACGGCCTTGTGTCCCCCCCTCCCCGGCTTTGCAGAGGTCGGAGATTTCCTGTCGCTGGACCTCGGCGGCACCAATTTCCGCGTGATGCTGGTGAAAGTGGGCGAGGGGGAGGAAGGGCAGTGGAAGGTGAAGACGAAGCACCAGATGTACTCCATCCCGGAGGATGCCATGACAGGGACAGCCGAGATGGTGAGCTGGGCGCACGGGGCATCCCGTCCCCTCCCTGTCACCGGGCAGGGGCACACCGTGCCGGGTTGCGGTGGGGACGCCGGCTGGTACGTCCCTCATCCCTCCAGCCGGCAGAAGCCGGGGGGGGGTGGCGGGGAGTTGGCCACGCTTGGGGGACCCGTGGTGGGGACGGTGGCCGGCGGCGGGCGGTGGGAGGATGGGGACGGCCCCCGGCGAAGGCTGCACCTCTTGTCTTCCAGCTCTTCGACTACATCTCCGAGTGCATCTCCGATTTCCTGGACAAGCACCAGATGAAGCACAAAAAGCTGCCCCTGGGCTTCACCTTCTCCTTCCCCGTGCGGCACGAGGACATCGACAAGGTGAGGGGTTGGCCGGGCAGCACGAGGACTCGGGGGTCCCCGTGACCCGGCTACACCCACAGCCCCATTTCGGTCTTACCTTCGCGCCAGGGCATCCTCCTGAATTGGACCAAGGGCTTCAAAGCCTCCGGCGCGGAAGGGAACAACGTGGTCGGGCTCCTGAGAGACGCCATCAAACGGCGAGGGGTGAGACGATCGGACCGTTTGTGCCGGTACCGCAGCGGCGGGGAGACGCCGGCACCCCCGGCTGTGCCCGCGATGGGGCCACGTGTCCCCGGGAAGGATCGTTCCATGCGTGTGCACACGCGTGTGCGTGATGCATGCACGCATCCTCGCCCTCGGGGACCCCCGACCCCAAATCCGCCTGCTGCGGGACAGCCCGGACCCTCGGCGAGATTCCGACTGTCCCTCTCCCCTCCCCAGGACTTCGAGATGGACGTGGTGGCGATGGTGAACGACACGGTGGCCACGATGATCTCCTGCTACTACGAAGATCACCGGTGCGAGGTTGGGATGATTGTGGGTAAGACGGCCCCTTCCCGCAGGGACACGCGGCAGGCGAGGCGGGGGGGGGACCGTTCCCACGGCCCCGCTCACGCTCCCCTGCTGCGAGCAGGGCCTTGTCCTTTTTTTGGGGGCGTGGGGGGACACGCACCGAGGACAGGGGGGTGGCAGTGGCACCCCGCCGAGGTCTCCTGAGGTTGGGATGCCAGATGGCATCACCTGGCCCCGGGCACGATGGTGGGGACACGTTTGGGGTTGGTCACCGTAACGGGTCTGTCCCCAAGGGACATCCTCTCTCCAGGCTGCCGGTGGCTCCGGCATCTCACCGTAAGGGTGGGGACCCGCTGAAGATGGCCGGTGCCGGCCGTGCTGGGGAGCCAGGGAGGTGGGGATGGGTTTGAACCCCGCAGGCCCCTTTGCCCCCGCGCAAGGGAGCAGCCCCCCGGACCCCCGCTCTCTTTAGTGCCATCAACCACGCGGCCATCTGGGCTTTCCGCGCCGGCTCGCGCCGTGTCCCCTCGGCCTGGGTAAACACCGCGCCGCCGGCACCGGGCTGTTTATCAACTCCTCCGGAGGCCGGGCTGCTTTCGCCACGCAGCAGCCATCCCCCCTGGCACCCCGTGACGGCCGTCCCTGACACCCATGGGGGACAAGCACCCAGCCCGGGGGCTGCGGGGAAGGAGCAGGAGGGCTGAGCTTCCCCATCCACGTCGGGATGGGGACGTGCAGCTCCGAGCGCAGCCCCCCCGCCCCAAGCCGCGGCGCCGGCTGCCCCGTGGCACCGTCGCGATGGGAGGGACGCGGGTGTCGGTGGGTCGGCGTTGTCGCCTCGTGTGTCCCCGTCCTCCTTCCTCCGCCGCCGCCCTGTCCCATCGCCGGTTCCCGCCGGCAGGGACGGGCTGCAACGCCTGCTACATGGAGGAGATGCAGAACGTGGAGCTGGTGGAAGGCGACGAGGGGCGGATGTGCGTCAACACGGAGTGGGGGGCCTTCGGCGCCTCGGGGGAGCTGGACGAGTTCCTCCTGGAGTACGACCGCGTGGTGGACGAGACCTCACTTAACCCCGGTCAGCAACTGTAAGGAATAGGACAGATCCAGTTCCTCTGGGCGTCCCCGTCCCCCCCCTTCTGTCCCCCGCCATCCCCGGCCGCGTCCCCTCCGCCCGCCCTTCTCCTTCCCCCTGCCCGCCGGCACCATGCTGGGCTCAGCTGAGGCCGGAGCAACTCATCACAGGTACCCCCCAAAGCCAGGGGTTGGGGGGGGGGCGGCGGGGGGGATCCTTCGCCCCTCCGCCGTGCCCACGCGCAGGGATGCGTCCGGCAAGGGAAGGGGGGGGGGGGGGGGGAAGGAAAGAGGGGGTGCTGTGGGACGTGGGACCCCCCCCCAGCCCCTCCCCAAGTCCTGGCCCTGACAGCCCCCCCCCCCCTTTCGCCTCTGTGTCCCCCCCCCCCCAGCTACGAGAAGATCATCGGGGGGAAGTACATGGGGGAGATCGTCCGGCTGGTGCTGCTGAAGCTGGTGGACGAGAACCTGCTCTTCAACGGGGAGGCCTCCGAGAAGCTCAAGACCCGCGGGACCTTCGAGACCCGCTTCATGTCACAGATCGAGAGGTACGGGGCCGGCGGGGTCCCGGCAGGGGGACGGCACCCCCAAAGCAGCCCGCTGCGCTGGGCTCGTCCGTCCTGTCACCCCGCACCGCTCCGGGCGCATTGGGGTGTCTGTCCTGTCACCCCACACCAGGCTGTTCCACCTGGGGGGTCTCCTGTCCCATCACCCCACACCAGCCTGCTCTGACTGTCCCATATCGGGGTCCCCCATCCCGTCACCCCACCCCAGGGTGTCCCACGTCAGGGTCCCTATGTCCCATCACCCCACGCTGGCCTGCTCTGCCCCATAGTGGGGTCCCCATGTCCTGTCACCCCACACCAACCTGCTCTGACTGCCCCATATGGGGGTCCCCCATCCCGTTGCCCCACACCAGCCCTCTACAGCCGCCCCATATCAGGGTCCCCCATCCCATCACCCCACACCAGCCCTCTACAGCCGCCCCATATCAGGGTCCCCCATCCCGTCGCCCCACACCAGCCCTCTACAGCCGCCCCATATCGGGGTCCCCCATCCCGTCGCCCCACACCAGCCCTCTACAGCCGCCCCATATCGGGGTCCCCCATCCCGTCGCCCCACACCAGCCCTCTACAGCCGCCCCATATGGGGGTCCCCCATCCCGTCACCCCACACCAGCCCTCTACAGCTGCCCCATATGGGGGTCCCCCATCCCGTCGCCCCACACCAGCCCTCTACAGCTGCCCCATATGGGGGTGCCCCGTCCTGTCGCCCCACACCAGCCCTCTACAGCTGCCCCACATGGGGGTCCCCCATCCCGTCGCCCCACACCAGCCCTCTACAGCTGCCCCACGCGGGGTCCCCGTGTCCCCCCCCGTCCCCTGGCCCACGCGCCCCTCTCTCCCCGCCCCAGCGACTCCGACGACCGCAAGCAGATCTACAACATCCTGACGGCCTTCGAGCTGCTGCCCTCGGGCACGGACTGTGACATCGTGCGGATGGTCTGCGAGAGCGTCTCCACCCGCGCCGCCCAGATGTGCTCGGCCGGGCTGGCCGGCGTCATCAACCGCATGCGGGAAAGCCGGAGCCAGGAGACCCTCAAAATCACCGTGGGGGTCGACGGCTCCGTCTACAAGCTCCATCCCAGGTGAGGATCCCTGGGAGCCTTCCTCCCGCCACCACCTCCTTCCTCCTCCTCCTGCATCCCCCGAGCCTTGACCCCGTGTTTTTTCCCCCTCCGGCAGCTTCAAGGACCGCTTCCACGCCACGGTTCGGCAGCTGACGCCCGGCTGCGACATCACCTTCATCCAGTCGGAGGAAGGCAGCGGGCGCGGGGCCGCGCTCATCTCAGCCGTCGCCTGCAAAATGGCCTGCATGATGGGGCAGTGAGAGAGGACTCGGGGGGAGGATGAGGATGAGGATGAGGATGATGGTGGCGGGGGGCAGGGGGGGGGGTGGTGGGAGGACGGTGGTCCCGCTCGGAGCTCTGCGGGGAGCAGAGACGGACGCGGGAAGGGATTTGCCGCCGCCGGAGGCGGCTCCCGGCTCCCCAATAAACGGGGTTTGCGTGGACTTCTCCTCCGGGGCCGCTTGAGCCAGAGCTCCTCGTTTGCTCGCAGGGAGACCCCCTCCCCATAGGGCTGCCCCACACGTGTGGGGCTCGCAGGGAGACCCCCTCCCCATGGGGCTGCCCCACACGTGTGGGGCAGCTGAGAGTCTTCCTGTGTCTCCCCGGCCCCCTGCATCCTCACCTAGCTGCGGAGAGCAGGGGCTTCCGCGTGCCCCCCCCCTCCCCAGCCCCTTCGCAGGGGGTGAGACCCCCGCGGGGGGGTTGGCCAAGAGATAAGGGGCTGGTTGGGGGGCACTTGGGGGTCGGGGGGGGGTCGGAGGGGGCTGGGCCACCCCCCACTGGAGAGCTCTGGGGGTGCAGAGACCGACTGGGGTGCACCCGAGCTGTGCCAGATGCGGCGGGGCACCGCTTTTCGGGGATCCCCTCCAGCCTTGTCCTCGCAACGGGGACAAGGTGGGGAGCAGAGCCTGGGGGCACCCCGGCCTCCCCCTCCCACCGCTGACCCCCCCCCCCCAAAAAGGGGACACAGACCCCCGCCCAAGGGCTAAACCCCGCTCCTGCCGGCAGCGGGACCCCCAAATCCAGTGGGTCCCAGCCCACGCCAAACAGGGGGGCACACGGGTGACCCCCCCACATCCCCGGGGGGCTGGTTCATGCTCCGGGGTGCCACGGCTCGGCCACCTTCCTAAGCAGCCAAAAATTGTGTGTGTCCCCCCCCCCCGCCCTGGCTCTGGTGACACCCGGGGACCCGGCCTGGCTTGTGTCCGGCACAGCCCGGCGGTGTCGGCACCCCGGCACCAGCACCCACATCCGTCGCCCGATTTAGCTCGGGGCGATAAGGGGAGGGGGATAAAAGTCGGGGTGCCCCGGGGAGCCCCAACCCAGGGCTGTGGTGGGGATGGTGAGTGCGGATGGGGGGGGATCCTCCCCCCCCCCCCCCCCGCCAGGGTTGGGGGCACCCTAGGGTGTGGGGATGCGGCGGGGGGGGGGGACTGGGGGCACCCTTGAGTGTTGGGGTCCCTCTGGGAGTGTGGGGGGACCCCAGGGATTTGGATGCCCCTGAAGGTTTGGGACACCCCAGGGTGTCGGGGTCCCTCTGGGGATCTGGGGCACCCTGGGGTGTTGGGTTCCCCAGAGGGTTCAGGGCAGAGTTTTGGGGTCCCTCTGGGGGTCTGGGGTACCCCAGGGTGTTGGGGTTCCCTGGAGGGTCTGGGAGCACTGCCGGGTGGTGGGGTCCTCCTGGGACACCCCAGGGTGTTGGGGTCCCTTTGGGGGTTGGGGACACCCCAGGGTGCGGGGGTCCTTCTGAGGGTCCGGGGCACCCCAGGGTGTTGGGGTTCCCTGAAGGGTCTGGGGCACCCCAGGGATTTGAGTCCCCCCGAGGGTCTGGGGCAGGGTGTTGGGGTCCCTCTGGGGGTGGGGGGCACCCCAAGGCGTTAGGGTCCCTCTAGGGATCTGGTAGTACCCGAGCATGTTGGGGTTCCCTGGAGGGTCTGGGGCACCCAAAGGTATTGGGGGTCCCCCAGAGGGTCTGGGGCACCCCAGGGTGTGTGGGGTCCCTCTGGGGGTCTGGGGGCACCCCAGGGTTTTGGGGTCCCTTTGGGGGTCTGGGACCCACTCAGGCTGTTGGAGTCAGCCCCGGGGCTGTGGGGCCACCCCATGGCATGGGCCGTCTTGGGGGTCCGGGGCCACCCTTGGACATCTGGGGCCACCGCATGGGTCTGGGCCACCCCAGGGGTTCGGGGGGCACCCCAGGGGTTCGGGGGCCACCCTGGGACATGGGGGCACCCCAGGATCGAGGGACATCTCGGGGTGTTGGGGTCACCCCGAGGGTCCTGGCCCCCCCCCCCCGGGGGGGCTGGGGTCACCCTGGGGGTCTGGGACCACTGTGGGGCTTTGGGGCCACCCCCCGGGGCCGGGGGGGCTGGGTCACCCCGAGGGACGGGGCCACCCCAGCGGTGCCGGGATCCCCCCGGCTCATTGGAGGAGGGGAAGGGGATCCCTTCTGCTCCGATTGGCTGCAGCCCGCAGCCAGCAGGGTTCCCTGTGTTCTGATTGGCTGCGGCCAGCAGCAGCAGCAGCAGCAGCAGCAGGAGGGTTCCCTGTGCTCATTGGCCGTGGCCAAAAATGGATTCCCTGTGCTCGGATTGGCGGCAGCCCTCAGCCAGCAGGATTCCCTGTGTTCTGATTGGTTGCCACCAGAAAGACATCCTCGAACCCTGATTGGTGGCAACGCTCAGCTAGCAGGATTCTCTCTGTTCCGATTGGCCAGGGCCAAACAAAAGGGGTTCCCTGTGCTCTGATTGGCTGGGGGACCACAAAGGGGTTCCCTGTGCTCTGATTGGCCAGGGCCAAACAAAAGGGATTCCCTGCACTCCAATTGGCTGTGACCAAAAAAAAAGGGGCGGGGGGTGTGTGGTGTGTGCTCCCTGGGCTCTGATTGGCTGGGATTAAAAAAGGGATTCTCTGTGTTCTGATTGGCTGGGACCAAAAAAGGGATTCCCTTCACTCTGATTGGCTGGGACCAAAAAAAGGGGATTCCCCGCACTCTGATTGGCGGGGGGGGGGGGGGGGGGGGGGGCAAAAAAGGATTCCCTGCGCTCTGATTGGCTGGGGCCAAACAAAAGGGATTCCCTGCACTCCAATTGGCTGTGACCAAACAAAAAAAGGGGGAGGGGGGTGTCCCTGCGCTCTGATTGGCTGGGAGCAAAAAAGGATTCCCTGCGCTCTGATTGGCTGAGGCTGAACCAAGGCTTCCCCGCGCCCCGGTTGGCTCCCGCAGGCCAGCAGGAGGGCGGGCACGCGCGGCGCGGCGGCGGCGGCCAGGCGGGCACAGCGCGGCTCCTCCAGCGGCTTCTCCGTGTTCCAGCCCTCGCAGATCCAGGAGTTCAAGGAGGTAGCGGGCGGGGGGAGCCGGGGAAGGGGATCCCAGGGAGGGGGATCCCGGGAAGGGGGATCCCGGGGAGGGGGGTCCCGGGGAGGGGGGTCCCGGGGCTCAGACACACCCCCCCCCCCCACTCTGCTCCAGGCCTTCAGCTGCAGCGACCAGAACCGGGACAGGATCGTCACCAAGGCGGACCTGAAGGAGACCTACTGGCAGCTGGGTCAGCGGGCGCCGCGTGGGGACGGGGACAGGGACAGGGACAGGGACGGCTGCGGCGCCGAGTCAGGGCAGTTACGGTGACAGGGGACGGTGCCGGTGCCAAGCGTGGGACAGTGACAGTGCCAAGCGGGGAGACAATGATGATGCCAAGTGTGGGGACAGTGACAGTGCCAAGGCGGGGACAGTATGGTGATCCCAAGCACGGGGCGGTGACAGTGCCAAGGGTGGGGACAGTGACGGTGCCAGTGACGGTGCCCTGTGGGTGACAGTGCCAGTGCCAAGCGTGGGGACAGCCGTGGTGCCAGGCGTGGGGAAGCGACGGTGCCAAGTGAGGGGCCGGTGACGGTGCGAAGGCCGGGGTGGTGACAGCCAGGGCCGGCCGGGTGTGCGGAGGGAACCGCTCGCTTTATCTCCTGAGGGACATGTCCCGGCGCTCCGGCTGGCACCTCCAGTGGCAGCTCTCCCCCCACCCGGGGCCAGGCTGTCCCCTGTGCCCGGTGCCACGTGGCCTTGTCACCGTGTGTGTGTCCCCCCCCCCAGGGAAGATGAACGTGAGCGACGAGGAGCTGGAGGAGAGGCTGAAGGAGGGGAAGGGGCCCATTAACTTCACCGTCTTCCTGACGCTCGATGGGGACAAGCTGAACGGTGAGTGGCTCCAAGGGTCCCCCAAAACCCCCCGACACCCCCCAACACCCCCCCGACACCCCCAAAACCCCCCCGACACCCCCCAGAGTTGGCCCCGAACCCCACCTAACACCTCCCCCCCAGGCGCCGACCCCGAGGAGTCCATCCTCAACGCCTTCAAGTTCTTCGACCCCGCCGGCACCGGCACCGTGAACAAGGACGAGTGAGCGGCGGGCGGCAGGGACCCTCGGGGCACCCGGCCGGATCCTGCGTCCCCCGGGGTGGGGACAGGAGCCGTCCCTCCCCGGGCTCAGCCGGTCCCTCTTCCCACAGGTTTAAGCAGCTCCTCCTGAGCCAGGCGGATAAGTTCTCCCCGGAGGAGGTGAGGCAGCTCCCCTGGATGTCACCGTCACCGTCACGGTCCCCTGCGCTGGACCCTGCCCATCCTGTCCCCTCGCGTGTCCCTGCCTGAGGGGGGGGGCAACAGCACCCTTGGGGGAAGCGGGTGTCCAGGACGCCCGGCTCTGCCTGCCCACGGGGAGACGTGGGGAGGGGGACACAGCCCCCCATCTCCAATCCCTGTGTGTCCCCCAAAGACCCTGTCCCCCTGGTCCCCGTGTGCCTGGCGCCCTCCCCACGATCCCGAACCCCATCCCTGAGATCCCACGTGCCCCACGGGGACCCTGTCCCCAAGACTGCCACGCGTCCCCCGCGATCCCCGACCCCAAAATCCTGGACCCCCATCCCCAAGGTCCCCCGTGTGTCCCCCAAGGTCCCCATCCCCGCCTGGCACCCCGCAGGGACCCGTCCCAGCCCCCCCGGGTGCGCGTCCCCACGCAGGTGGGGCAGATGTTCGCGGTGACGCCCGTCGACGCCTCGGGGAACATCGACTGCGTGTCCCTGTGCTACGTCATCACCCACGGGGACGAGAAGGAGGACTGGGGGGACAGGGGGTCCCCGCCCCCCGCTCCGACCAAATAAACCCCCCAACGAGGGGATCTCGTCCGTCCGCAGCGTCCCCGGGGAGGGGGGTGGCCTGGGCTTCGCACCCCCGCACAGCTCCCGGTGTCCCCGTGGAGCTGGCGTGTCCCCAACACAAGGGACAGCCCCCCCACCACCACCACCACCCCCCGCAAAGGACGGGCTCCCAGGGGACCCCTGGCACAGGGGGACGTCAGGGCCACCGTCCCCAGGAGATGCTTTATTGCACGGGGAGGGGGATCCGGGGGCCGGGGTGGCAGGCGGGGCTGGGAGGGGGTTTGGGGTTCGGGGTTCGGGGGGTGGCACTCGGGGCCAGCTGCGGGGCTGAGCCCTGCGGAGAACAAGGAAGGAGCGGTGAGTCGGGAGCCACCGTCACCCCGTCACCCCAACGCGGGTGCCAGCGAAAGTGGCTCCCCCCCTCTCCAGGATGCATTTTGGGGTCCCCTGCCTCACCCCCGCCCTGCAGAGGCGCAGGCAGGTTCCCTCCTGGAGGCACAGGACCCCCACCTGCCCTCCCACCCCCGGGGCAGGCGCGGGGCGCGGGGCGCAGGATACGGGGTGTGGGTGTGGAGGGTGGGAGTGCGGGATGCAGGACGCGGGGTGCGGGGTGCGGGACGCGGGGTGCGGGACGCGGGGTGCGGGACGCGGGGTGCGGGACGTGGGATATGGGGTGCAGGACGTGGGATGCAGGGTGCAGGACGTGGGGTGCAGGGTGCAGGACGTGGGGTGCAGGACGCGGGGTGCAGGATGCAGGACGCGGGGTGCGGGACGTGGGGTGCGGGACGCGGGGTGCGGGATGTGGGATATGGGGTGCAGGACGTGGGATGCAGGGTGCAGGACGCGGGGTGCAGGGTGCAGGACGCGGGGTGCGGGATGGGTGCTGACCGGGCTCAGGCCTTGCAGAAGCGGATGGCGGCGCAGGCGTCCTGCGGCTGGTCGCCGTTCTGCAGCGCCTCGCTGATCTGGTCCCGGTACTTCCTCACCAGCCGCTTGCAGAAGCCGCCCAAGCGCTTCCCCAGGGCCCGGCAGGCCTTGCCTAGCGCCGCTTCCACCGCCGCCTGCCAGGACCAGCCCCGGCGGCGTCAGCGGTGCCGCGTCTGGGGTGATGGCCCCCCGCCCCGCTCCCCCGAGCCCCCCCCTCACCTCGTCAGGGTTGTCGCCCGCCATTGCCTTGATCTGCTGCAGGATTTTGATGCACAGGCTGCACTTCTTCCCCCTGCCCGGTGCCACCGCGGCCCCTTCGGTCATGTCCTGCTGCGGAAGGGACAACGCCAGACCCTCAGGGCTGTGCCGGGCCCCCCGGCATGGCCCCAACATAAGTGGGGGGCTGCCCCACGGCTGGTGTCGAGGCCGTGGGGCAGCGGGGCTGGTGCTCACCAGGGCCAGGCTGTCCCAGAGGTCGTTGCAGTACTGCTCCCTGCGGCACTGGACAGCGGTGGCCACGTCCTGGCACCAGGACACGGGGCCACCCTGGCAGGGCTCGGGGACCGCGGCCCGTGCCGCTGAGCGGGGACGGTGAGCAGGGCCGCGGGAGCGCGTGCCCGTCACCGAGGTCCCTGTGCGCCCCGGGGGCACCCAGACCCCGTCCCCACCAGCCCCGGGTGCTCGAGGCTGCTCAGCCCCCGTCCCCGCCATCCCTCCTGCCTGTCCCCGTGTCCTCCTGTCCCCACCATCCCCAGGTCCCCACGCTTACCCTGTCCCTGCCGTCCCCAGGCACCCGTTCCCACGAGGACCCCGTCCCCGCCATCCCCACGTCCCCACCGAGGACTCCGTCCCCCTGACCCCTGGGGGCACGTCCCCATGAGCACCCTGTCCCCGCCATCCCCAGGTCCCCACCAAGGACCCCGTCCCCGCCACCCCTCCTGCCTGTCCCCCCCACCCCAGGGGGCACATCCCCATGAGGACCCTGTCCCCGCCATCCCCAGGTCCCCACGCAGACCCCCTTCCCCCCGTCCCCAGGTGCCGTCCCCAAGCACGCTGCCACCCAGGCTGCCATCCCCGTGTCCCCCCCGCCGTGTGTCCCCCTCCCCTCCACCCCGGGGTGCCCGTCCCCTCCTCCTCCTCCTCCTCCTCCTCCGGGACGCAAGGCAGGAGGGACCCCCGTTACCTCCCACCGCCACCAGCACCAAGAGGAAGGCGGCAGCCATGGCGAGCCCACTCGAGAGGGTGACAGCGGGTGACAGCGGGTGACGGCGGGCGCGTCCCACCCCGACGGCTTTTATAGCCCGGCGAGCGGGCTGCGGGGACGGCCGCGCCACTCAGCGTCGTCGAAACCCAAAAAACCCCTTAAAATGGAGCGGCGCCGGCTCGCCAAACCCCTTCCGCCCTCGCACCTCCGCCCCCGCGGCAGGAAGGGGAGGGGGGGGGGGGGGGGGGGGCGGCCTGAGCCCCGGGCCCCCCCAAAAAACCCACCCCCCCCGAGCCCCAGGCCGCGGGAGTGGGGGTGCTGCCGGTGGCCCCGAAGCCTCGGCCCGTTCCCACGAGCCCCCCAAAGCGTGGGGTGGGAGGTGGGTGTGGGGCCGAACCCTCGTGGGCTCCGGGGGGTCCCGGGGGGTCTGTCCCGGTGCCCCCCATCCCCTCCCGGGCTCTGTGGGGTCCCAGGGCTCGGGCCCAGTGTCCCGTCCCCCCGTCCCCCCCCCCCCCGGGGCTCGGTCCCGGTGCCCCCCCCCGGGGGTCAGTCCCAGTGTCCCCTGTCCCCCCACGGGCCCCGTGGGGTCCCGGGGGTCAGTGCCGGTGACCCCCGTCCCCTCCCGGGCTCCGTGAGGTCCCGGGGGCCGGTCCCAGTGCCGCTTGTCCCCCCCCTCCCGGGATCCGCAGGGTCCCGGTGCCCCCCGTCCCCCCCCCGGGCCTCGGTCCCGGTGCCCCCCCGTTCCCTCACGGACTCTCCGGGGTGCCGGGGGTCAGTCCCGGTGCCCCCTCCGAGGCTCAGTCCCGGGGTCCCCGTCCCCTCCCGGGCTCTGTGGGGTCCCGGTGGCTCCCGGTTCCCCCCCCCCGCCACCCCCGTTTCCACAGTAACAGCCTCACGGCGCCGCCGCTGCTGCTGCCACCCGCGGTCGCCATGGCGACCCGCCGCCTGAACGTCACTTCCGCCCCGCGGCCACGCGACTTCCGGGCTTTGCGGCGTTCGCGCCTTTTTCCCTCGCCCCCCCCCCATGGCGGGTCCGTGGTGCCGGGCTGGCGGGGCCCCCCCCGACCTCTGACCTCTGACCCCGTACGTGACCTGCGGCCCGGGGGGCGACTGACAACGGGGGGGGGGGGGGGGAGCTGGGGCTGCCCCGTTCTGGGGGGGCCCTGAGGGACCCCGCTGCCGGGGGGCGATGGGGGGGTCCGGGGGGGGGGGGGCTGTTGCCTTTTGGGGGTCCCTGGCGGGGGGGGGGGGGGCTGGGGGGACCCTTTGGCCTTCTCGATGGGTCCTGGGGGGACCCTGGTTTTGGGGGGGGGGGGGGGGGGCGGGAGGTGGGTCCTGGTGCCGCGAGGGGGGGCTGGGGGGTCCCTATAGGGTGCTGCTGCCTGGAGGGGGGCTGGGGGGGGTCTTGGGCCGGGGTGTTTTGGAGGGGGGGGTGTCCTCGGGGGGGTCCTGGGTGCCAGGAGGTGTTTTGGGGGGGGTCCCGGTGCTTGGGGGGGGGGGGGGGGCTGGTGCCAGGGGGTTTCTGGGGGGCTGTGCAGGGCTTCTGGTGCCAGAGGGCATTTGAGGGGGGTCCCGGGGTGCTCCAGTGGCCAGGGTGTATTTGGGGGGGGGGGGGGGGGGGGGCTTCAGGTGTCCTGCTGCCAGGGTGGGATTTTGGGAGCGGGGGGGGGTGTCCTGGGCTTTTCCTGACAGCAGGATGAGTTTGGGGGTGCCCTGGTGTCGGAGGGGAGGGAAAGGAGGGGGTGCGGTGTTTTGGGGGGGGGTTAGACCTAGACCTGGTTTGTGTTTGGGGGGGGGGCTGCTTCTAGGGAGGGATTTGTGGCATCTCAGGGTGATGGTGATGGCCGGGCTTGGGGCCGTGCCGCGTGCCAGCCTTAATTTCCCGGGATCCTCAATTTGCCCGTTTGCTTTCCAGCCCCGCCATTAAAATCCTCCGGCGCCCAGCCCCGCTGCTCCAGCCCGGCGCCCACCATGTTTTCGGAGCGGGCGGCCCCCACGGCGCAGGGTTTGCTGGCCCCCCCCTCCGCCGAGGCCTCCACCTTCGCCAGGGTGCCGGTGTCGGCGTACGCCGACTGCTCCCAACCCTTCCGGCTGGGCGAGCGCAGCTTCAGCCGCCAGTACGCTCACATCTACGCCGCGCGCCTCATCGAGATGCGGCCCGTCCTGGAGGAGCGGGCGCGACAGAAGTGGGGTGAGTCCGTTTTGGGGAATAAACCCCCCCCTCCCCTTCCTCTTTGGGGAAAGCCGGCGCCCGCCGGAAGCTCTTGGGTGATTTTTCGGCACGTGCCGGCTGTCGGTTCCTAAGCTTACGCACACGTTAAAGGGTCGAATAACCCACGGGTGGTTTTTTGGGGATGGTTTCTCCGCCGGATGGTGTCCGACCCAGCCAGGAGTATCCCTTCAGCGTTTCTAAAATCACCTGTGCGGAGAAGACCCTTTTTTTTTTTGGTTTGTTTTTTTTTTTTCCCAGCTCACCAGGCCAGGTCAAAGCTTCCGCTCGCTGTCGGGAGCACGAGCTAAAGCACGAGGTTTGTCGGGTTGAGGGGCTGGCGGCCGCCCCGGCCAGGAAGCGGGGTGCAGGGGGCAGGAGAGGCGCCGCTCGAGCCGGGAAGGCGGTGGTGTGGGGGGGGGCCCGTTTCCTCGCCCGGCGGGGCCGCGTTAGCGGTTAGCGGGTGGGATCCTCACGCTAGAGAGTTTCCATCCGAAGGCGTAACGGCGGCGCTGGATGAAGCAACCGCCTTGCCGCTGCCAGAGCGCGGTGGCTGAGCTTTCTGGCAGGCCCTGGCGCAGCTCTGCGAGCGTGGTGAAAGCCTGTTATCGAATTTCACCCTCTCGGGCCAGGCAAGCTTTCGGCTTTGCCCTTCTATGGAGGTTTTCGGGCCGGCCGCTTGTTTTTCTTTCTCTCCCCGGCCCCCGTGGGCTGCGCGGAGCCGAGGGGAAGCAAAGCCCAGGCCGGGCTGTGCCGGTTCCACCACGGATGTTGTTCCTTGGCCGGCCGCCCTGCGCCGTAACCCTGAATTTTGCCGAGGGTGATGGGAACCGGCGGTTTTGTAAAGCTCCGCTTCCCGGAGTCATGTGATGGGACGAGATTTCTGGGGTTTGTCTCGCAGCGAGAAGCGCCTGCAGGCAAAATCTGGAGAGCGCGGCCCCCCTCCCCCTAAACACACACATTTGGGGGGTTAGAGCCAAGAACAAGAAACTAAAACTGGATTGTTTTTTTTCCGACTCCGAGTGTTTGCATTCCTGGGATTGATGAACCCGTGTTTCCAGCGCCGCTGGGCCCGGGGTGCCTGTGATCGCAGCGGGGTGCTTTCCGCCGGCCGGGAGTCACGTTTAGCAGGCGCGTGATTAGCGAAGGGAGAGTTTGGGGGGAGAAAACGTCACCCCGCAGCCAGGCAGGCCGACTTAACGGAGGAGCCGGCGCGGCAGCGGGCTTTGGCAGCGTTGTTCTGGGAGAGGAGCCCGGCAGCTCTCGCAGCGCCAGCCCGGCCCGGCAGCTAGTCCTCCTCCCTCCAGGGCTTGAGGCTCGGGATGGATGGGCTTCACGGGTTGATTTAAACAGGGGGGAAATAAATGTCCTACGGGCGTGTGAAGGATGGCGCTGAAGCATCTCTGGGTCCTCGTGGGTGAGGTGAGAAGTCTCGGGCTCAGCTTGTGGGGAGGGAGATGCATTTTTCACTGTCTGCAGATGCTCCCCAGCCACAAAGGCGATGAAACGCCGGGGCTGCAATGCTCTTTGCACCTCCCGAGGCACGTGTTGGTTCCCCCGGCCCGTATCCCCCTGTGGATCCCTGGCTAAAGCCCAGGGACCTTGTCTGTGGCAGAGGAAACCCTGCCGCTCCCCAGCAGCCTGTCTTCGTGCCGGCATCTTCCCAAATGCCCGGCTGCGATGGGGATCTTGGCTTCCAGCAGGGATCCGGGGTGGAGGATGTGGTCCTGACAGAGGCGGAGGTCAGACTTGGGGGTGGTGAACGATCTCTCCTGCCTGTCGGACCTGAGCGGGATGTTTGGGTCGTCTCCTGGATGGCGAGCAGGAGCACCAGCCTCCTCGTGCCCAAGGGCAAGAGCACCGGCTCCGTGCCCAGGAGGGACAATCCCGGACCTGTACCCCCTCCCTTCCCGGGCAGAGCTGGACCTGTGGGCCCAGCGGGAGCTCTGCACCCTGTCCTGGGTGGTGGCTGGAAGCTGCGGGTCCGCCAGACCCTGGCACGACCCAGCTTTCCGCCCCTGCTCTGTCGTCAAGGCAGAGGAAATGCCTGCAGGCAGTGCTGGCGCTCTGGTATGCTCCCTTGGCCCCATCTGGCCTACACATGTGGATTCGGCTCCGTGCCTCGAGGAAAAGCGAGAGGCTTCGCAACATTCCCCCACCGCCTCTTGCTGGCCTCCGACGTTGAGGCCCTTTCGGCTGGTCCCGGCCAGCCTCGAGCCTCGCCTGGCCTCGCAGCCATCCCCGAGGCCGGCTGAGCCCTGTTTCTCTCCGCAGGGAATGGCGTGACACTGAGGAAGCTCTGCGAGCTGCGGGCGGGCGAGAAGTGCTGCGTGGTGGGGACGCTCTTCAAGGCGATGCAGCTGCAGCCCTCCATCCTGCAGGAGATCAGCGAGGAGGTAACGGCGGGGACGTTCCCTCCCGTGGGCCCCCCCTTCCTCCTCCTCCTCCTCCTCCTCCTCCGCACGGCTCTGGGGGATGTGCCAACACGCATCGGCACCTCGGACGGCTTCCCGTCGCTTCCCTCGTGCTCGCTGTGGCCGAGCAAGTGGGAACTGCCAGGGCTTTGACCTGGGGAGCCGGTGTATGTGCCTACCCCGTCCCTAGACGCCGCCATGCTTGGTGCCACCCCTTCACGCCAGCGTGTGTCATGTATGTGCCTGCTCGGTGTTGCTTTTCCTGCCCTCGGAGGGTTTGGATCCAGCGGGGTTGGCGGAGCAAATCCCCTTTCCCTGCTGCAGGGGATGAGGAGGATGAGGGGGGCATCCAGGGAAGCTCCGCCATCCCCGTGCGGTGCCAGGGGTCCGTCTGCTCCCAGCCGGCTCGCGGGGAGCACGTTGGGAAGTTCGGAGCTCGCTCGTCACGGCACGAGGTTAGCACCGTGCCTGCCGGGCAGGGTTCAAAGGGAGCAGAGCGCTTGCCCGGGCGGTGATTGCAAACACGTTTCCTGAGGCGAGCCAGAGCGCCGTCTCCCGCCGCCTGGCTGAGCCGCTTCCTCCTTGGCCGGGGAACCGCGCTCGTGTTTGCTTCGCCGGGGCGCTGCGGGGAAGCGTTAAGCGAAACCAGCTCATCCCGGTGGGCGTGCAGCTGGCGAGCAGCGCCGAGAGCTGCCGGGGCCTCCAAAGCGCCGCCTTCAAAGCGGCAGCGGGGGCGTTGGCCGCGCCACGCCGGCGGTGGGGGGCCGCGCCGGCGGCTCTCGTGAGTCACGCGCCCGCGCTCTGGTTTCCACGAGCGGGGTTTGGCTGTTGCGGAGGCGGGGGGGGGGGGGAAGGGCCCTTTGGGGCAGCTCGGCCTCGCCGAGGCCGTCACAGCCTGCCCTGTCGTGTGTCCCCCCCCCCAGCACAACCTGGTGCCTCAGCCGCCCTTGCCCAAGTACATCCACCCCTCCGACGAGCTGATCCTGGAGGACGAGCTGCAGCGGATCAAGCTGGAAGGAGCCGTCGAGGTGCAGAGGCTGGTGACAGGTAGGGGACGACGGCTCTGCGGCGGGAGCCACCTCGCAGGCCCGGGTCGGGGGCTGACCGCCCGCTCTCTGCCATAGGGACCGTCTTTGCCGTGTACGGTTCTGAGCAGGACGACGGCAAGTTCCTGGTGGAGGATCACTGCTTCGCCGACCTGCCCCGGCCGCTGCCCTGGAAAGGCCCCAGCTTGGACCGGTGAGTCTCCGCAGTGACAGGAGCGGGGCTGGCACCGTGTCCCCCGCCATATCCCCGAGCCCATCTCGTGCCGTATCTTGGCCCTCTCGTGCCAAGAGAGATCGCCGACGGGGGCTCCTGCCCCCCACCCCTGGCTCTCTGAAGCCCCTTGGTGCGGGCAGCCCCGGCATTGCCGGGCGGGCAAGGAATTGGTGCGGGCAGGGAGCGCGGCGTGCTGCCCGAGCCTCTCCGCCTAGGTTCGTCCTGCTGGTGTCGGGGCTGGGGCTGGGCAGCGGGAGCGGCGAGTCCCTGCTGAGCACGCAACTGCTGGTGGACGTGGTGACGGGGCAGCTGGGCGCCGAGGGCGAGCAGAGCCGCGCCGCGCAGATCTCCCGCGTCATCCTGGCGGGGAACTTGCTGAGCCAGAACACGCAGAGCCGGGACACCATCAACAAGGTACGGTGGGGAAGGGGTCTTCAGCCTCGACCATGCTCTCCGGGGTCTCGGCTGGCACGGGGAGTCCCGTGGAGGTGGGGAGGGAGGGATCAGAGGGAGCACGGGGCTGTTCCCTCACTGTCTCCCTGCTGACCCAGGCCAAGTACTTGACCAAGAAGACCCAGGCTGCAAGCGTGGAGGCCGTGAAGATGCTGGATGAGATCCTGCTGCAGCTTTGCGTGAGTGCTTGGAGCGGGATAGGCTTGGCCGGGGAATGGGGTACCTTCTCGGGAAGGGAGACTGGCTCCCGAGCCAGGGGAGCAACGCTCTGCCAGCAGCCCGGGGGTGTGGGGTGGCAAACACCCCTTCCCCGGCCCCCAGCTTCCCTTTGAGCTCCGCATATGGTGCTGTACGGGAACGCAGCAAGAAGGGAAGGCAGCGCGCAGCCCAGCTTCAGATCATTCTCCTGGCGTCTGGTCTCTGCGGTGAAGCCAAGCAGAGCTTCCTGCGGGGAAAATGGCAGGAGCCAAATCGGGGAATGAGGCAGAGCCGGCAGCAAGCTCCAGCCGGGGCTTTGCTCTGAGCCCCTTCGAAGGAGGGTGGTTTGGCCGTCCCCGGTAATCCCCGCTCTGCCCGCAGACCTCCGTGCCCGTGGATGTGATGCCCGGTGAGTTTGACCCCACCAACTATACGCTGCCCCAGCAGCCGCTGCATCACTGCATGCTGCCCCTCGCCAGCACCTACTCCACGCTCCGGCTGGTCACCAACCCCTACCAGGCCGACGTGGATGGCGTCAGGTAAAAAAAAGCCTGGTGTGCCACCAGCTCCGTGACAGCCGCTGGCGGCGTGGGATCGCGGGGCGAGTCACGGCGATTACAGCTGTGCGAACCTCTCCTTCCTTTCCCCCAAAATGTTGTAGGTTTTTGGGGACGTCGGGGCAAAACGTCAGCGACATCTTCAAATACAGCAGCATGGACGATTACCTGGAGATCCTAGAATGGACGCTGCTGGCGGGACACATCAGCCCCACAGCCCCGGACACCCTGGGTAAGGCGAGGGCTGGGTGGCCGCCGAGGTTGGGGGGTGTTTGCCCTCCAAAGGGGTGCAGGTTCCTCCCTTAATTTACATCGCTCCCAGGCTGCTACCCCTTTTACAAATCGGACCCTTTCATCCTCACCGACTGCCCTCACGTCTACTTCTGCGGCAACGCTCCTCGCTTCCAGTCCAAGCTGCTCAAAGGTGAGGCCCGCAGCCTGCAGCACCCCCCGATCCTGGCTCGGGGCTGGGACCCCGCGCCGGCGTGCCGACCGGGGGCTCGTCTGCCTGACGCCCGCCTGTCTTTGCAGGGGAGGAGGGGCAGCAGGTCCTGCTGGTGACGGTGCCTGCCTTCAGCACCACGCAGACCGCCTGCCTCGTCAACCTGCGCGACCTCGGCTGCCAGCCCATCAGCTTCTCCGGCTTTGGGGCCGAGGACGATGACGGGGACATGGAGGTCGGGCACTGATTGAGCAGGCAGGGTACGGACTCGATAAAGCCCTGGCCCCTCGGAAGGTCCTGGCGCCCGCCGCCTTTGTGTCATGCCTGCCTGTCCTCCCGGGAGGGCTGGCATGGAGCTGCCAGGGCACGGAAGAGAGGAGATGCTCGTACCAATATAACTTGATTTATTTGTGTAACAAAAAACTGTGTGGAGGGGACAGGGGCTGCGCCTGCCTCCGTGCGGGCCCTGCCCTGGAGACGGGGACCACCCCTGCCAACCCTGCTGTGCCGGGAGACCGGGATGGGGTGAGGGCTGGGTCCTGCTTCACCCCCCCTCTCTTGCCAGGCAAGGGCTGGCACTGGCCAGCCCCGAGGGACGGGGCAGCACGTCCTTTCCTGCCTGGCTCTGGAGCCCGGCAAGGGGGACGCTCCGCAGCCGCCCAGCCTTCGGGGCGAGCGTCGGCATGGCGTGCCCTGCAGTCCTAGGAAGCAGCGCGGGTGAGGAGCTGGAGCCCACCCGGAGCGGGCTGCCCGGGGCTCGAAGAAGACTTTAGAAGCGGATGCCGGAGCCTGCGGCAGGCGAAACCAAACCGGCCGCGAGCGTCCGGCCTTGGCTCGAGGCAGGAGCGAGGGGACGAGCATCTCCTAGTCGCCAAAGTTCACGGTGTAGGTCTCGGCCGTGGTGAAGGGCTGCGCCGTCCCCGTGCCCAGCTCCCAGGCCTCCGTCTCTGTCACCAGCTCGGTGACCACCTCTGTTTCGGTTTCCGTCTCCCAGGTGCCGGCTGTGGGTGCCTCTTGGCTCCAGGGTGCATAGGCAGTGCTGCTGAAGGGGAAGGGCAGGGCCGTGGTGGGCGGCGGGGCCGTGGGGCCGCTGGCGGCCGTGGTGGCATTGAGACGCCGCAGCCTCATCTGCTGCCGGAGCCGCATGCGGTGCCGGAGGCGCATACGCAGGCGCATGCGTTCGCGGGGTGTCATGGGGCGGCCGGGCACGATGCGGCGGATGGGCCGGTTCCCGTTCATGGCCATGATCTCTCGGATGCGTTTCCAGTTGGAGCGCGACAGGACAAAGTTGCACTGGGTGGCCCCGATGTCGTAGAAGACGCTGCAGGTTTTGACGCTGGGGTTGTAGCCCTCGGCCCGAGCCGAGACGCGGTACTCGCCCGGGTTCAGGATGCGCCAGTAGTCCCCACCGCTGGCTGCGGACAGCGAGGGGAGGAAGAAGGGTGTGAAGGAGGCAGCACGGTGCTGCCTGCACCCTGCCTGGCACCCTACCCTGCGCCCTACCTGTCTTGATATTGTGGTTGATGCCCCCCACGACAATGGTGGCGTTGGCGATGGGTTCTCCCTGCTGGTCCGTCACCAAGCCCTTGATGCCCCGATGGACCTACGCGAGGAAGGGGGACGAGATGAGCTGCATGGGGCAGGCAGGGCAGCTGCCGGCTCCCTGCCCGGCGCGTCCCAGCACCTACCTGCTCCATGAAGGTGAGCAGCGACTCCTTGTTGTTCTCCCACTCCTGCTGCAGCTCGCTCTCGTGGGGGAACTTGTCGCAGCCCAGGTAGATGGAGAGCTCCAGGCAGTTGGTGTGCAGGTAGCTGAAGTCATTCATGCCTGCAAGACAAACAACCAAGCGCCCACCCAGCCGCTCGCTCACCCCTTCACGTGGCGGGAGCGTGGGGCAGGTAAGCCGACGCCGTCCGGCGTGGCACCCACTTACTGCCAGCCCGGGGGTGCCACTTGGCCCCCTGCACGATGCCCATGGCATTGGTCATGTCCTGCGTGTGGCAGCCCCCACGGAAGGTCTCGGTCATGGTGAGGTGGGCCGAGGCGTAGGAGATGGCGAGCCAGCGGAAGATGGCGTGGTCGGGCGTCTCCTGCAGCTCGGGGTCGTCGTCCTCGTAGTCGTCCAGCGGGCGAGGAGCGGCCGCCGGCGTCTCGCTGACGGGCCGGGCCGTGTCGAAGGGGTAGGACACCAGCTTCTCCCCGCCCTGCAGGTTGGCTCCCAGCACGAAGGGGTTCTTGTCCATCCACGCCATGACGGCCCGCGTCTCCACCGCCACCTGCCGAGGCAGGCACGGCGGGATGAGACGTCGCCTCCCCGTCACCGCCCCGCCGCCGTGCCCCGTGCCGTGGCTCACCGTGGCATCCTCGGCCAGGTAGTGCTCCGGGATGGGGATGTGGTTGTTGGGGAACTTGTGGGGCACCAGCCTCCTCTCCTCGGCCGCCCACAGCGCCGAAGCCAAGTCGGGGAAGTTCTCAAAGAGGTCGTAGCCTTCCTCCGTCCAGTGGCCCAGCGCCCAGTTGCCCAGCTCGGAACCCTGCGGGCAGCCCAGGGTGGCGGTGAGCCCGGGGGGGGGGGGCTGCATCCCACTGCCCTTCCCGTCCCATCCTACCGCCCTTCCCGTCCCATCCCACCGCCCCGCCGTCCCCTTACCGCCTCGCGGGCCAGCTCGTAGCCGTCGGGGTTGAGGGAAGGCACGAGGTGGATGCGGGTTTCAATCACCAGGCTCCGCACCCGGGGGTTACCGTCCTTGTACTCCTTGCACAGGAACTGCATCAGCAGGAGCAGCAGCTCCCGGCCCAGCACCTCGTTGCCGTGCAGCCCCGCCGTGTACCTGAACTCGGGCTCGCCTGCGGGCAGGGGCGCAGGCAGGGTCAGTTTGCTGCCCGCGCCCCTGCCCGCACCAGGGGATTGCGGCTGGATCCCCCCCGACACCTTCCCTTCCTCACCCGTCTCGTGCTCGCCCGGGTTGTCGGAGATCTCCATGGCGTAGATCTTCAGCCCCCGCGAGCTCTTGCCGATGTTGTAGATGCGGGTGACGGTGGGACACTCCTCGTTCACCACCTTCATCAGCTGCGGGCGCAGGGAGGGGGGGGCAGGCGATGGGGGGGCAGCGCTCGGGGGGCCGAGCCCACCCACTCCCCCCCCCCCCCCCATGAAGGAGCCCACCCCACGGAGGTGCCCACCACCACGGCGCTGCTCACCTGCCTCATGTCCTTGTAGGTGTGGTGGCGGAAGTCCAGGTTGTCGGTGGAGGTCACCTCATTCTGCTGGGCGTAGTAGCTGCTGATGGCTGCGGAAGGGACAAAGACGCAGTGGGGGGGGGGAGACCAGGGAGCCGTAACCCCCCCATAACACCCCCCCACACCCCCCTCCCCGCTTCGAGCCGCTGGTTTGGGGTGGCTCTTACTGGAGAGGGGGCAGCCCAGGACCTCGAGGCGCAGGCAGAGGCTGCCGTTCCACGTCTGGGGGTAGATGCGGATGTAACGGGCCACCATGGGCTCGGGGAACTCGGTCAGCACCGGCGTGTCCTTGTCCACGTTGCCGTAAAACATCTGCCGAGGCGGGGGGGGGGCGAGATGTAGCCGAGGGGGGGAGAGGGTCCCTATTGTCC
The DNA here is from genome assembly GCA_037962945.1 of Sarcoramphus papa. Classification (NCBI taxonomy): domain Eukaryota; kingdom Metazoa; phylum Chordata; class Aves; order Accipitriformes; family Cathartidae; genus Sarcoramphus; species Sarcoramphus papa. Next base: position 5,285,871 of record CM075608.1, read on the forward strand.
CCGTCCCCCACCCCGCAACCGGCCTGGTTTGGGGTCCCGTACCATCTCCTCATAGCCGTTGGTGTACATCACCCAGTTCTGGCTGTCGTTGCTGAAGCCCACGTAGAAGCTGGTGACAAAGTCCTCGCTGCGGGAGGAAGGGGACAGGTTGGGAGGGGAGGTCCCCGAGCCGCTCCCCCACCCTGTGTCCCCCGGATCCGTCCCCTCGTCCCCGGCCCCGTACTGGATCTGGGAGTCGCGGCCCTGGGTGATGACGCCGGTGAACTTGGTGGTGCGGCGGGTGTCCACCTCGATCCAGTGCGCCCGGCTGTCATCCTCGGCGCACCAAGCTCCGTCGAAGAAATCGTCCTCGTTGGTGCCCGCCTGGGGTGGGGACAGCGAGGGGGACGTGGGTGGGGGGGGGGTCTGCCAGCGCAGGGGGTGGGTGCAGAGTTGGGGGGGGTGACCCTCACCTGCATGTTGAGGCGCCCGCGCTGGGCGCCCAGCCCGTGGCGCAGCATGGAGGAGGCCAGGATCTGGTCATCCTCGATACGGTGGGACTCCAGGCCGATGGGGGGACATCCTGGGGACGGGGAGAAGGTGATGGGCATCCCCCCCCCCCCCCCCCGCCCCGCAGCGGGGTGCCTGCTCCCCCCCTGGGAACGGGGACACTCACTTGTCTTCTCCTCCGGAGGGGCCCACTCGTCCTCGTCCGGCTCCCACTTCTTCCCCCCTGGTTTTTTGGGTTTTCCTGGAAAAGGGGTGCAGTGAGGGGGGGGCAGAGCCCGGGGGGGCTGGGGGCGGGGGGGTTGGGGTGGGGCTGGCACCCACCTTTGCGGTCCCGGCCCTTCTCCTCCGCCCAGGGGTCCTCCTCCTCCTCCTTGCTGCTGCCGCCTTTCTTGGGCTTCCCTGGGGTGGGAGAGCGGCTGTTGGGGACGTGCCACCCGCCTCGGGGACATGCTACCCACCCCGGCGATGTGCCACCCGCCCCAGGGACATGCCACCCACCCTGGGGACATGCCACCCACCCCAGGGATATGACACCCACCCTGGGGACATGCCACCCGCCCTGGCGATGTGCCACCCACTCCAGGGATATGACATCCACCATGGGGACACGCCACCTACCACGGGGATGTGCCACCCACCCTGAAGATGTGCCACCCACTCTGGGGATGTGCCACTCACCCCAGGGACATGCCACCCACCCCGGCAATGTGACACCCACCCCAGCGATGTGACATCCACCCTGGCGGCTTGCCACCCACCACAGGGATGTGCCACCCAGCCTGAGGATGTGCCACCCACCCCGGCGATGTGATATGCACCCCGGCGATGTGACACGCACCCCAGCGATGTGACATCCACCCTGGGGGCTTGCCACCCACCACAGGGATGTGCCACCCAGCCTGAGGATGTGCCACCCACCCTGGGGATGTGCCACCCACCCCAGCGATGTGACACGCACCCCAGCGATGTGACATCCACCCTGGCGGCTTGCCACCCACCACAGGGATGTGCCACCCAGCCTGAGGATGTGCCACCCACCACAGGGATGTGCCACCCACCCCGGCGATGTGACACGCACCCCAGGGACATGCCACCCACCCCGGCAATGTGACACCCACCCCAGCGACGTGACATCCACCCTGGCGGCTTGCCACCCACCACAGGGATGTGCCACCCAGCCTGAGGATGTGCCATCCACCCTGGGGATGTGCCACCCACCCTGGGGACGTGCCACCCGCCCCGGCACCCAGCCCCTGCCCATCTCTCACCGGGTTTGAGTTTCTCCTCGTCCGTCTCCATCTCGTCCCCTTTGTCCGGGTGTTTCCGGGGCTTCGGCGGGGGGGGCAGCCCGTACGCCACTGCGGGGTGCAAAGGGGGAGGGGGGCTGGGACACCCCTTTAGGGCCGGGGGAGGGCAGGGGTTGGGTGCCACTGGTCGGAGTCCAGCTGGGCACGGGCAGGGGAGATCGCCCCACTCACGGTCATCGTAGTCGGGTGGCTCGAAGCCCTCCTCGTAGTCCCCTTCGGTCACCGGGACGAGCGGTGGGGGTGGTTGTGGGGGTGGCTCCTCCGGCTTCGCTGGGGAGGGCGAAAGGGGCCGTGCTGGGGATGGGGGGGGGGGGGAATGGGGGTACCCCCATGTCCCTAGGGGGTCCCCCATGCTTCTGTGGCATCCCTGTGTCCTATGGGGTCCCCATGTCCCCACTGGACCCCTCTATATCCCCACGGGATCCCCGTGTCCCCAAGAGATCCCCATGCCCCTGTGGGGTCCTCACACCCCCACAGGGTCCCCTGCCCCCTTTGTGTCGTCCCCATGCCCGCCCCAGCTCCAGGCTGCCCCAAAATGATGCTCCCCTGGGTCCCCCAAGGCTGGGGACTGTCCCCCCCACCCCAAGCGGTGCCAGCCCCCCCCCTTGTCCCCCTGTCACCCCACTTACGTGGCTTCTCGGGCTGGGGCCAGACTCTCTCGGGTTTCTTCCTGCTCGGGGGCTTGCGAGGTTTCTGCTGCCGCCGGATGTACTCGACTGGGGACAGAAAGAGGGGGTGGCAGTGACTTTGGGGGTGCAAGGCGGAGGGGGGGGACACACACACCCCCCCCTCCCTCCCTGCAGGCTGGGGGACCCCCGTGGTCCCCCTCGCCTGCGCCCCGGCACCGTACAGTCCTCGTAGTCCTCCCGCTCCAGCTGCTCGTTGTAGTCCAGCGTCGGTGGCTCCGGCTCCTCGGGGACCTCTGCGGGGAGGGGGACACGTGGAGAAGGGGCGCAGGGGGTGGCCCCGGGGTGCAGGGAGATGGCATTTGGGAGCAGGGAGGTGGCATTTGGGAGCGGGGAGGTGGCCCCAAGGTGCAGGGAGGTGACACTGGGGCGCAGGGAGGTGGCGTTGGGGCACAGGGAGGTGGCAGCATGGAGCAGGGAGGTGGCGTTGGGGCACAGGGAGGTGGCCCCAGGGTGCAGGGAGGTGGCACTGGGGTGAAGGGTGGTGGCCCTGGGGCACGGGGAGGTGACAGGAGGGAGCAGGGAGGTGACATCGGGGCACAGGGAGGTGGCCCCAGGGTGCAGGGAGGTGGCCCTGGGGAGCAGGGAGGTGGCACTGGGGTGAAGGGTGGTGGCCCTGGGAAGCAGGGAGGTGACATCAGAGTGCAGGGAAGTGGCATTTGGGAACAGGGAGGTGACATCGGGGTGCAGGGAGGTGTCATCAGGGTGCAGGGAGGTGGCATCAGGGCACAGGGAGGTGGCCCCAGGGTGCAGGGAGGTGGCCCTGGGGACAGGGCACTCACCAGGCTCGGGCTCAGGGCGCCAGTCCTCCCGGCCCAGCTCCCAGGGCTCGCTCGGTGGCTCCTCCAACTCCCCTGGGGACAGGGACACAGAGCGAGGGGCTGGCGGTGCCCCACAGCCCCCCCAGCCCGGCCCCAGGCAGCCCCACACCGTCGGGGAGGAAGGCTGGTGGGGGCGGAGGGGGTGACCCCGGCGGGACAAAGCCCGGCCAGCCGCAGGGTGCCACCGGGGAGCCGAGCGGGACACGGGGTGACGCCGTGGTGTGCTAAGCCCCCCCACCCCAACCCGGCTGGTGGTGAGATTGGGCTCCCCAAGACTCACCTCGGCCACCTCCATCCTCCTCCTCCTCCTCGTAGGGCGAAGGCTGCTCCGGGAACCGGGGTGTCCCCGCGTCGTCCTCGCCCCGTGGGGGCTGCGGGGTGGCGGGGGGTTCCGGGGGGGTGGTCGGTGGCTCCGGTGGCTTCTTGCCAGAGGGTTTTTTGGTGGCCTTGGGTGGCTTCTCCTTGGGCTTTTTGGAGCCTTTTGGGGGTTTTTCGGAGCCTTTTGGGGGCTTCTCCTTGGGCTTCTTGGGGGGCTTGTCCTTGCCCCTGTCCTTGTCCTTGCCCCTGTCCCTGTCCTTATCCTTGTCCTTGTCCTTCTTGGAGCCCCGGGGTCTCTCCTTGGGCTTCTTGGTGGGTTTGGGAGCTTTTTCCTTCTTCCCCTTCTTGGGTTTCTCGGGCTCCGTCAGCCGCCCCGGGGAGCCTGGGGAGGGGGGGGGGGGGCAGCCGCCCCGCCGCGGGGTGAGGGGCGGCCAGGGCCGGGCTGGGGGGGTCCCCACGTCCCGCTGTCCCCCCCCCCCCAGCTCTGCCCTGCCCCACGTCCCGCTGCCCCCCCCCAGCTCTGCCCCACGTCCCGCTGCCCCCCGCCCCCAGCCCCGCCGTCCCGTCCCCCCCCCTCCCCCCCCCCGCGGGACCCCAGCGGCGCCCGGTACCGGGGCAGCCCCGACCCGCGGTGCCGGTGCCGCTCGCTCACCGGTGCCGGTGCCGGTGCCGGTGCCGGTGCCCAGGTCGGTGCCGATGCCCAGGTCGGTGCCGAAGCCCAGGTCGGTGCCATCCCCGTCGTCGTCGTCGTCCCCGCGTTCCCCGGGACCGAGGAAGCCGCGTAGAAACGCTTCGATCTCGGCGTCGGTGAGCGCGGGCGGCGCGGTGGGGCCCGGGGCGGCCCCGGGCGGCAGCAGCGGCAGCAGCGCGGCCGCCAGCAGGAGGCAGGAGCGGGGCGGCCCCGCCAGCCCCATCGCCGCGTCCGCCGCACCGGCCCCGGCCCCGGCCCCGGCCCCGGCCCCGGCCCCGGCCAGCCCGGGCGGGCGGGCTGGGGGCGGGCGCAGGAGCCGGGGGCGGCACCGAGCTGCAGCGGCGCTGCGGGGGACCCGCTCGGCACCGGCACCGGCACCGGCGCCAGCACTGCACGGGGACCCGCTCGGCACCGGCACCGGCACTGGCACCGGCACCGGCACCGGCACCGGCACTGCACGGGGACCCGCTCGGCACCGGCACCGGCACCGGCACCGGCACCGGCACCGGCACCAGCACTGCACGGGGACCCGCTCGGCACCGGCACCGGTACCGGCACCGGCACTGCACGGGGACCCGCTCGGCACCGGCACCGGCACCGGCACCAGCACTGCACGGGGACCCGCTCGGCACCGGCACCGGCACTGGCACCGGCACCGGCACCGGCACCGGCACCGGCACCGGCACTGCACGGGGACCCGCTCGGCACCGGCACCGGCACTGGCACCGGCACTGGCACCGGCACCGGCACTGCACGGGGACCCGCTCGGCACCGGCACCGGCACCGGTACCGGTACCAGCACTGCACGGGGACCCGCTCGGCACCGGCACCGGCACTGGCACTGCACGAGGACCCGCTCTGCACGGGCACCGCACCGGCGCTGCACGGCACCGGCACCGGCACTGCACGGGGACCCGTACTGCACGGGCCTGGCACTACACCAGCACCGGCACTGCACGGAACTGGGACGGCACTGGCGCTGCACGGCACCAGGAGTGCATTGGCACTGCCCCGGGTCCGGGACTGCCCGGGAACCCGTGCTGCACCGGCACCGGCACTGGCACTGCACCAGCGCTGCATGGGACCCGCACTGCACGGGCACCGGCACTGCACGGGGAACCCACGCTGCACCGGCACTGCACGGGACTGGCACTGCGCTGGCGCTGCGTGGGGACTGGCACTGCTCAGGGCCCCACACCGGTTGGGGACCAGTGCTGCACTGGCACCGTATGGGATCTGGATTGCAGGGGGACTGGCATTGCCCGGGGACCAGCACTGCATCAGCACTGGCACTGCATGGGAACCAGCACTGCACTGCACGGGGACTGACACCGCACTGGTGCTGCATAGGGCCAGTTACTGCACGGGGACCAGCACTGCGTTGGCTCCAGCACTGCACGGGCACTGGCACTGCGTGGGGACCAGCACTTGCAGCAGCACTGCACCGGCACTGGCACTCCATGGGCACTGGCACAGCACGGGAGCTGGCATGGCACTGGTTGGGAACCAGCACTGCACCAGCACTGGCGTTGCGCCGGCATTGGCACTGCACCACCACCAGCACCGTACAACCGCGTCAGCACTGCACGGGCACCAACGCTGGCACCACGCGGGCAGCGGCACCACTGGCCTGGCACCAACGCTGCACCGGAACGGGCACTGGCACTGCGCCTGCAGCAGCGGCGCTGACACGGCACACACCGCACGGCGCGTGCACGTGCTGCGCCCCTTTGCACACCCACTGCAGGTGTTGCACGTGGAGACCCGGTGCCACTGCGTGTGCACGCGGCCAGGGGTGCAGACAACCTGCGCTCACGCACTGCAGCCCTGCACGGACACGCGGACACCGCGTGGGGACACACGGACACCGCGTGTGCGCGCGCGCACACACAGACGCACACACACAGAGCCCAGGCACTGCAGCCTTGCACACACGCCGTGCACAAACACCTCCGCCCTGCACACACGCTGCGCACGTGGCACTGCCCACACACGCTGCACACGTGGCACTGCACACGCGGCGCTCCACGCACGCACTGCACACATGACACTGCGTGCACAACACGTGGGACCCCCACCATCGCACAGAGCAGCACGCTGACACGCTGCGCACACATGCTGCACACGTGGAGACCCTGCACACGGGACACGCACTGCGCATGCACTGCACATGAGACCCTGCACGCGGGACACGCACTGCGCATGCACTGCACATGAGACCCTGCACGCGGGACACGCACGGTGCACGCACTGCACATGAGTCCCTGCACACGCGTGGGAGACTGCCCACGGGCTCCCTGCCCACACGGGGCACGCGGGACACACTGCATGTAAGGCGGTACCATGCACTGCACGTGGGATGCGGCACACACGCAGTGCACACGCGTGACCCCCCCCACCATCGCCCCCCGCTCCCGGGGAAGGAGGGGCAGGACGGGGTGCGCAGCCCCTCCAGCCCCCCAGGGTGCTACCTGAAGCGCTAGGGGGGTGCAGTGGGTGCCCCCCACCCGCCCGGGCCCCGCAGGCTCCCCGGGCCGCGCGGTGGCCGGTGGGGCCACGTGGCGGGCTCAGGCCGCCCGCACTCGTCACACGCGTGGCCCCCCCCGGCCGTGAGTCACTTCCCAGCAATGCTGCGGCTGGGGCCTGTGGGGAGCTGGGGGGGGGGGGGGGGGGGGCCGTCATGCGCCTCCCAGTGCCTCCCAGTGCAGCTCCCAGTGCCTCCCAGTGAGCCTCTGCTGCAGCCCCCCCTCCACCCATGCAGCCCCCAGTAGTGCCCTCCCTTCCAGCTCTGCTCCCAGTACAGCCTCCTCGACCCATTACAGCTCCCCCAGTACAGCCCCCAGTGCAGCTCCCCCCAGTATAGCCCCCCCTGTACAACCCCACCATTCCCAGTACAGCACCACAGTACAAACCCCTCCCAGTGCAGCCCCACCAGTACAGCTCCTAGTATACCCCACCCACCCAGTACAGCCCTCTCAGTATAGTCTCCACCCAGTATACCCCCCCACCCTGTATAGACCACCCAGTACAGTCCCCCACCAGTATAGTCCCCTCCCACTACAGCCCCACTGGTACAGCTCCCAGTATACCCCTTCCAGTTCAGCCCCCTCGTACAGCCCTCCCAGTACAGCTCCCAGTATAGTCCCCGTCCCCCCCCAGTACAGCCTCCCCCCAGTACACCCCCCCCTTCCCAGTACAGCCCCCTCCAGCCCCTCAGACCTGCCCCAGCCCCTGGCAGGGCAGAGGGCTGGGACCCCCCTCGGGTGGCACTTGGTCCCCTGGGTGACACTGGGTCCCAGCAGGGTGGGGGGTCCCAGGAGGGTGGGGGTCCCAGCAGGGTGGGGGGTCCCAGGAGGGTGGGGGTCCCAGCGGGGTGGGGGTCCCAGTGGGGCGGGGCAGGGGTCTCATCAGGGTGGAGGGGTCCCATGAGGGTGGGAGGGTTCCAGTGGGGTGGGGGTCCCAGGAGTGTAGGAGGGTCACAGGAGGGTGGGGGTCCCAGCAGTTTTTTGGGGGGGGGGGGGTCCCAGGAGGGTGGGGGGGGTCCCATCAGTGCGGGGGTGTCCGGGGGTGGGGTGGGGGGTGTCCCAGGAGGGTGGGATGGTCCCAGCAGGGTGGGGGTCCCAGGAGTGTAGGAGGGTCACAGGAGGGTGGGGGTCCCAGCAGTTTTTGGGGGGGGGGGGGTGTCCCATGATGGTGGGGGGGTCCCAGCAGTGCGGGGGTGTCTGGGGGTGGGGGTCCCAGAGGGGAGTGGGAGCCCAGTGGGGTGGGGGTCCCAGGGCTCGGTGCCCCCCCCCTCCCTGGTGTGAGGGGCCCCGCTCGAGGCCACGTGCTCCCCCCCGGGGGGGGGCCCACGCGGGGCCAGGCCCGTTCCCCCCCCCCGTCCCCGTCCCCCCCCCGGTCCCCACCCTTTCCTGCCGCCTGAGTCACAGCCGCCGCCTTCCGGGTGCCCCGCGGCCGGCGGGAGGCTCGGCGGCTGTTGGGGCGTCCGTCTGTCCTGCCGCGGCCCGCTGCCGTCCGCCCGAGCGAGGCCCTGTCCGGCTGTCGGGGCGTCCGGCTGTCCGTCAGGGTGTCCGGCTGTCCAGCAGGGTCTCCGGCTGTCTGTCTGCGTGGTTGTCTGTCCATCAGAGGTGGGGGGGGTGTGTGTCTGTCGGGGTGTCTGTCTGTCCATCCGGGTGTCCTTCGGGGTGTTCATCTGTCCATCGCGGGATGTGTGCCTCTGGGGGTGTCCATCTGTCTGTCCTGGGGGGTTTCCCACCCACTGGGGTGGCTGTCTGTCTGTCTGTCTGTCTGCCGGGGCTTCTGTCCGTCCTTCCAGGTGTCCACCTATCCATTGGGGTGCCTGTCTGTTTGTAGGGGTGTCCGTCTGTCCTTCCGAGCGTCCAGCTGTATGTCGGGGTACATCTGGCCATTGGGCTGTCTGTCTGTCTGTCTGTCTGTCGGGGTGTCTGTTTGCCTTCCTGGGTGTCCATTTATTGGGGTGCCCATCTGTCCACGGGAGCATCCATCTGTATGTAGGGGTGTCTGTCTGTCCTTCTGGGTGTCCATCTGTCCATTGGGGCATCCATCTATCTGTCGGGGCGTCCATCTGTCCTTCTGGGTGCCCGTCAGGGCGTCTGTCTGTCCTTCTGGGCGTCCGTCTGTCCATTGGGGCATCCATCTATCTGTCGGGGCGTCCATCTGTCCTTCTGGGTGCCCGTCAGGGCATCTGTCTGTCCTTCTGGGCGTCCGTCTGTCCATTGGGGCATCCATCTATCTGTCGGGGCGTCCATCTGTCCTTCTGGGTGCCTGTCGGGGCGTCCATCTGTCCTTCTGGGTGCCTGTCGGGGCGTCCGTCTGTCCTTCTGGGTGCCCGTCGGGGCGTCTGTCCGTCCTTCTGGGCGTCCGTCTGTCCATTGGGGCATCCATCTATCTGTCGGGGCGTCCATCTGTCCTTCTGGGTGCCTGTCGGGGCGTCCATCTGTCCTTCTGGGTGCCCGTCGGGGCGTCTGTCCGTCCTTCTGGGCGTCCGTCTGTCCATTGGGGCATCCATCTATCTGTCGGGGCGTCCATCTGTCCTTCTGGGTGCCTGTCGGGGCGTCTGTCTGTCCTTCTGGGCGTCCGTCTGTCCATTGGGGCATCCATCTATCTGTCGGGGCGTCCATCTGTCCTTCTGGGTGCCCGTCGGGGCGTCCCCCTCCCTGTCGGGGTGTCCTTGACCTCCCGCCTCTCCAGCCCTTGTGCTGTCCATCTCATGCCGTCCCTCCATCCACAGGTCCGGCCGTCCATCCATCCACCCACCCACCCACCCCACCCGTCACCGCCTCCCCGACGCCATGTACACCGCGCTCCCCAAAAGGTACCCCCCACCCACCCACCCCTCACCCCCCCACCCACCCCAGCTCACGCCACCCCTCGCCCCGCAGCGGTTCCCCCTTCGGCCCCGCCGCCACCCACCCGGGGCTGCACATCTGGCGGGTGGAGAAGCTGCGGCCGGTGGAGGTCCCCGAGGCCACCTGGGGCGTCTTCTTCTCGGGGGACGCCTACCTGGTGCTGCACAACGGGCCGGATGAGCGAGCCCACCTTCACCTCTGGATGGGTGAGCCCCGGGGAGGGTGGGGGGGTGGGTGGGGGGGTGGGGGGTAACGGGGAAGGGGTGGCGGTGGGAGCGGGGCCGGGGGGGGGGCTCAGCGCTGGCTGCCGCCGCAGGCCGGGATTCCTCGCGGGACGAGCAGGGTGCCTGCGCCCTCCTCTCCACCCAACTGAACGCGCTGCTGGGCGAGCGCCCCGTCACGCACCGCGAGGTGCAGGGCAACGAGTCCGACGTCTTCATGGAGTACTTCCCCCGCGGCGTCACCTACCAGGTATGGGTGCCGGGCATCTCTGATGGGTGCTCGGGGTGCTCCCGGCGCTCAGCATCCCAGATGGGTGCTCAGCAGCCCGACCAGGCTCTCAGCATCCCAATCAGGCTCTCAGCATCCCGGATGGGTGCTCAGCATCCCCACTGGGTGCTCAGCATCCCAGATGGGTGCTCAGCAGCCCGACCAGGCTCTCAGCATCCCAATCAGGCTCTCAGCATCCCGGATGGGTGCTCAGCATCCCCACTGGGTGCTCAGCATCCCTACCAGGTGCTCAGCATCACCACTGAGTGCTCAGCACCCTCTCCACCCTGCTTATTCCCCGTTGAGCATGTGGGACCCCCTCTGGGTGCTGGGCATCCCTAGTAGGTGCTCAGCCTCCCTCGTGGGTGCTCAGCATCCCCTCTGGGTGCTGAGCATCCTTGCTGGGTGCTCAACACCTCTACCATGTGCTCAGCATCCTTGCTGGGTGCTGAGCATCCTTGCTGGGTGCTCAACACCTCTACCATGTGCTCAGCATCCCCTCTAGGTGCTCAGCATCCTTGCTGGGTGCTGACCATCCTTGCTGGGTGCTCAACACCTCTACCATGTGCTCAGCATCCCCTCTAGGTGCTCAGCATCCTTGCTGGGTGCTGACCATCCTTGCTGGGTGCTCAACACCTCTACCATGTGCTCAGCATCCCCTCTAGGTGCTCAGCATCCTTGCTGGGTGCTCAACACCTCTACCACGTGCTCAGCATCCCCTCTGGGTGCTCAGCATCCCTGCTGGGTGCTGAGCATCCTTGCTGGGTGCTCAACACCTCTACCACGTGCTCAGCATCCCCTCCGGGTGCTCAGCATCCCTGATGGGTGCTTAGCCTCCCTGATGGGTGCTCAGCATCCCCTCTGGATGCTCAGCAACCACGCAGCGCGCTTGTCATCCCCGTTGGGTGCCGGGCACCCTCGCCGGGCACTCAGCACCCCCGTGTCGGCAGGAGGGCGGCGTGGATTCGGCGTTCAAGCCCACCCGCCCCGGCGCCGGTGCCGGTGCCGGCCCGGTGCGCAAACTTTACCAGGTGAAGGGCAAGAAGAAGATCCGGGCGAGCGAGCGGGAGCTGAGCTGGGCCAGCTTCAACACCGGCGACTGCTTCATCCTCGACCTGGGCGAGGTGGGTGGGGGCCGCCGGGTGGCCCTGTCCCCGCTGCCCCCTGTCCCCGTCCCTGTCCCCTGTCCCCATCCCCGTCCCCCCCCCCCCCAGCCTTCTCGCCTGGTGTGGGGCGAAGCGCAACGCGTCCTGCTGGGCGTCCATCTGTTTGCGGTGTCCGTCTGTCTGGCAGAGCGTCCGTCCGTCCCTCCATAGGGGTGTCTGCCTGGTTTTCCGGGTGTCTGTCTGCTGGGATGTCTGTCTGTCCTTCCGAGTGTTGGTCTGTTGGGTTGTTCCTCTGTCCTTCCAGGTCGTCCATGGGGGTGTCTGTCTGTCCTTCTGTATGTCTGTCTCGGGGTGTCCATCCGCTCGGTCATCCATCGGGGTGTCTGTCTGTCCTTCTGTATGTCTGTCTCTGGGGGTGTCCATCCACTCGGTCATCCATCGGGGTGTCTGTCTGTCCTTCTGTATGTCTGTCTCTTGGGGTGTCCATCCGCTCGGTCATCCATGGGGGTGTCTGTCTGTCCTTCTGTATGTCTGTCTCGGGGTGTCCATCCGCTCGGTCATCCATCGGGGTGTCTGTCTGTCCTTCTGTATGTCTGTCTCTTGGGGTGTCCATCCACTCGGTCATCCATCGGGGTGTCTGTCTGTCCTTCTGTATGTCTGTCTCTTGGGGTGTCCATCCGCTCGGTCATCCATCGGGGTGTCTGTCTGTCCTTCTGTATGTCTGTCTCTTGGGGTGTCCATCCACTCGGTCATCCATCGGGGTGTCTGTCTGTCCTTCTGTATGTCTGTCTCTTGGGGTGTCCATCCGCTCGGTCATCCATCGGGGTGTCTGTCTGTCCTTCTGTATGTCTGTCTCTTGGGGTGTCCATCCGCTCGGTCATCCATCGGGGTGTCTGTCTGTCCTTCTGTATGTCTGTCTCTTGGGGTGTCCATCCGCTCAGTCATCCATCGGGGTGTCTGTCTGTCCTTCTGTATGTCTGTCTCTTGGGGTGTCCATCCACTCGGTCATCCACGGGGGTGTCTGTCTGTCCTTCTGTATGTCTGTCTCTTGGGGTGTCCATCCGCTCAGTCATCCACGGGAATGTCTGTCTGTCCTTCTGTATGTCTGTCTCTTGGGGTGTCCACCAATCAGTTGGGGCATCCCCCTGGCCGTAGGGGTATCTGTCTGTCCTTCTGGGTGTCCATCCATCCATTGGGGCGGCCATTTATCCGTCTGGGTGGGTGTCCGTCTGTCCACCTGGGTGTCCATCCGTTGGGGTGTCCGTTTGCCCGTCGGGGCATCTCCCTGGGCCAGCTTCAACCCCAGCGATCGCTTCATCCTCAACCTGGGCGAGGTGGGTTGGGGGGCCACCGTGGGATGGCTCCGTCCCCACCGTCCCTCTCCCCGTCCCCAGACCCTCTTCGTCTGGTGCGGGGCCGGGAGCAACGTGCTGGAGCGCAGCAGAGCGCAGGAGCTGGCCGCGGCCATCCGGGACGGCGAGCGGGGTGGCAAGGCTCGCCTGGAGATCGTGGCGGATGGCGAGGAGCCACCTGAGATGCTCCAGGTGCGTCGGGGACCCCCGAGATGTCCCCACTGGGACCTGAGTGTCCCTGGGGGTGGCTCTGTGACACCCCCCGTCTCTTCACCCGGCAGGTGCTGGGCCCCAAGCCCACCTTGCAGGAGGGCAGCCCCGAGGAGGACATCGTGGCCGATCAGAGAAACGCGGGGGCAGCCGTCCTCTACAAGGCAAGGCCATTGCGGGACACCACGGTGGCCCCATAGCTGTGGGTCACCATGGTGGTCACGGGGCTGGGGGACACCGTGGTGGTTCCAGGGTTGGGCATGGCCAGGGGAGACCATGGTGGCCCTGTTGCTGAGCACGGCTGGGGGATGCTGTGGTAGCCCCAGGGGGGGGGACATGGAGCTGGGCATGGCTGGGGACGCTGTGGTGGCCCTAAGGGGGTATATGGAGCTGGGCATGGCCAGGGGACACCACGGTGGCCCCAAGGGGGTATATGGGGCTTGGCATGGCCATGGGCCACTGTGGTGGCCCTAGGAAAGCCACATGGAGCTGGGCATGGCTGGGGACGCTGTGGTGGCCCCAAGGGGGTATATGGGGCTTGGCATGGCCATGGGCCACTGTGGTGGCCCTAGGAAAGCCACATGGAGCTGGGCATGGCTGGGGACACTGTGGTGGCCCCAAAGGGGGTATATGGGGCTTGGAATGGCCAGGGGACACCGCGGTGGCCGTGGGGCAGGGCATGGATGGGGAATGCCGCAGCAGCTGCGCGGGAGGACACAGGGCCGGGCACGGGTGAGGGACCCCGGGGTGGCCCCGCAGTGACGTCCCCTCCGCGGGCAGGTGTCGGATGCGACGGGGCGCATGGACCTGAGCCAGGTGGCCGCGAGCAGCCCCTTCAGCCAGAGCCTGCTCTGCTCCGACGACTGCTTCGTGCTGGACAACGGCGCCGGCGGGAAGGTCTACGTCTGGAAAGGTGCCCGGGGACGGGGACAGGGACGGCGGAGGGGGGGAACGAGGGGACAGGGGCCACCCCCAGCGTGGCTCTGACGTCCCCATCCGCAGGGCGCAAGGCCAACGAGCGGGAGCGCCAGGCAGCCCTGAAAGTGGCCGAGGAGGTCATCGCCCGCATGGGCCACTCGCCCCGGACACAGGTGGGTGCAGGCGGCGAGGGGTGCCCAGGGGGCCGGCATGGGTGACGTCACCCCGTCCCTGTCCCCGTCCCTGTCCTGGCAGGTGGAAATCCTGCCCCAGGGCCACGAGACGCCCCTCTTCAAGCAGTTCTTCACCAGCTGGAAGTGAGGGAGTGGGTGCCCACGGGGCCAGCGCCCGGCCCAGGGGGTCACCAGGCTTGTGCCGGCTGTGCCAGCTCCCCGCCGATGCCTGCGCCCTGCTCAGCTGTCCCCGTGCCATCCCTGTGCCCGTGCCATCCCCGTCCCCATCCCCGTGCCATCCCCATGCCAATGTCACTCACATCCTTGTGCCATCCCCAAGCCCGTGCCATCTCCATCCCCGTGCCTTTGCCCACCCCATGCCCACGTCATTCCCTTCCCCGTCCCCGTGCCACCCCAAGCCCGTGCCATGCCCGCCGTAACCCCGTGCCCACGCTGTCGCCCCACCCTCGCTGCTGCCGTGCCCTCACCGCCTTCCTGCTCACGCCCACGCCACCCCCGTGCCCACGCTGTGCCACCTCCGGGCCCCACCACCTCCGTCCCCACACCACGACCGTGCTGTCCCCACGCCCACGCCACCTTCTCGCCCGTGCCCGCGCCGCCCCCGTGCCCACGCGTCTCCCCCATCCTGCGCCCAGGCCCTGGCGAATAAAGGGAGGGTGCCGAGTCCTGCGTCTCGCTGCTCTGGGTGCGGTGCCAGCCCCGGGGACGGGGGGGGGGGGGACACGGGCAGGGCTGGGGACAGGAGGGGACGCAGACAGGGCAGGGCTATGGCAGCGCGGGGGCCATGGCGGTAGCAGGAAGATGTCCCCGGCACCCCGGCACGATGCCACCCCACACGGCATCCTGCGGGGCCACCTGTGTCACGAGTGCACCAGACCTCTGCCCTGGGGGGTGATGCCCACTGCTGTATGATGTCCCCAGGGGCTGGCAGCACCCATGGGTGCCGAAGTGGCTGGGGACCCCTGGTCCTTGCATGAGCACCCGGCCCCGACGTGGCTGGGAGAGGTGGGAGATGGCGCGTGGCACCCACCCGGCTGCCAGCCCTGGGTGCCCAGCGTCCCCACATCCCCGGTGTCCCCACGTCCCTCATGTCTCCAAAGCCCCCGTGTCCCAGCATGTCTGGTACCTGCATCCCCCGAGGTCCCCCCATCCCGGTGTCCCTGCAGCCTCCATGTCCGTACATCCTCGATGTCCCCACCCCCCGCTGTTCCCACAGCCCCTGCACCCCCGGTGTCCCCCAAAACACCCCTAAAGCCCCTCGACACACCCAGGGCCATCCAGACCCCGGGACCCCCATCGCTGCCTGCTCATTTCTGCCGGCCGCTGCCTCCGGCTGCTTTTCTGACCGAATCTCCCTCCCTCCCTCATTAGACTCAAATAATTAGCGCTGGGGCTAATTATTTCTCCAATTATCCCTGCCCTCGCTCCCCTCTCTGGAGCATGAGCCTGGTCACGCTGACCCGTTGCGAAAACACGCGGCGATTCCCACGCGCGGCTCGGCTTCGCCTCATTAAAAGATTTCTCGTTAGCGCTCACAGCTGACGTTAGGAACACGTGAGCTCTGACCTGCCCTGCGCCAAAACACCGGCATTTCACCCCAATTCCTGCCCGGGATGGCACGGCCGCATCCTGCTGCATCCATCACCAAAGAAAAGCCCTTTTATTGTTGCTGGGAGGGAGGGGAACGGCCCGGGAGGAGCGAGCGGTGGGGAAGGAGCCCACGGGACCCCGAGGGAACGGGCTCGGAGGAGCCGCCGCGTCCCCCCAGCGCCCGCGGGAGGGGTGGGCGAGCCGGGACCCCCGGCATCTCCAAACCCCATCCTCTCCTGCTACTTCTAAAGCAACACCGAGGGAAGAAACTCGACAAGGGGGGGGGAAAGCGGGAGCTGGGCTGGGCTCTTCCTTGTTCACAGTGAATTTGGGGTGACGGGGCGGGGGGGGAGGGATCCCACGCTCACGGGTTTTGCTAAAAAATAAACCCAAACCACCCACTTCGGCCTCGCTGGGTCTCCTCCGCAGGGGAGCTTGCTCACACGTGATTTAAATCCCTGAAGCATGGTTTGGGGAGAGGGGAGGGCAGAGAAAACCCCTCCGGTGGGGATAGCAGGGAGAAAAACACAGGGACACTCGTGGCAGCCCCGCTGGCGAGCTCCGGGGTGATCGGGGAGGCGGTGGCAACGCGGCGGAGCCAGGTTTCGGCTCTCTCGGTGATGTTAGACCCCGTAAGATGCTCAAATCAATCCGGTGAGCTTTGTCAGCGAGCCGAAATGGGGAAAGCGGTTTCTCCGTTGGGGCCACGCCGGTTCTGAGGCCACGGGGCCGGAGGGAGCGCGGGGTGGGGGGGGAGAGGCAACTTGTTCCCTGAAAACGCCCCGTAAGGGATTTGTCATCCCCTCCTTCAGCCCTGAAAGAGAATTCACACTCCAAACGGGAGGGAGGAAGGGGAGATCAGCACTGCGGGGGCTCAGGATGGGATCGAACCCTTTCATCCCGACCAAGGGCCAGCTACGGGGGACGGGAGAGGGCGGAGGAGAGCAGCGCCTGGGTCAGCCCCGCTGCCGAGGGAGCAGGGCGATGGCACTTCACTTGGAGGGGGGGGGAAAAAAAAAAGAAAAAGAAAAAAGGAAAAAAAAAAAAAAGAAGAAGAAATAAAAGCCACACGTGGTTTGGAAGAATCAGGCAGGAGCCAAGTGCTCCCGGGGGGAGGGAGCGGCTCTGGTCCCCGCAGCCCCCGCCAGCCCCCTTACTCGATCAGTTCCACATAATTGGCAGGGAACATGCCGAAGTGGCCGTCGGGACCGTAGCCGCGCCACCAGCCTTCGTCGATCATCTCGATGTTGGTGATGATGTTCTCCGGATCAAAGGAGATCTCGGTGTCGTCAGCTGGAACGAAACAAGAGCGAGGGAGGGTGTTAAAACCAACCCAGCACAGCCCGGAGACGCCGGGAGCCCCTCGCCTGCCTCGGATGTCCGTGCCGTGCCAGGCACGCAGCCCCCGCCGCCGGACACCCCCTTGCTTAAAGAAAGGAGTCTGTGACAGCCCGCTTCCCCGGGGCTGGGTCCTGCCGGAGCCCAAACCCCTCGACAGCCGCTCTTCGCAGCAGACTGGCGTCTTTACAGCCGGAGAAAGCAAGGGGAGCTCAGCCCCGCTGCCGGTGGGAAAGGCCAGGGGGCCAGGAAATTATCAGACGTGGAATATCTGGGTCAAACAGGCTCCGAGGCAGGAGAGGGAAGACAGGGAGGCGAGCGAGGAACAGATCTTAGGGGAAAAAAGATAAGCCGACGGCTTCCTTCACTTGCTTTTCCAGCTCCACTTTGGGTGGAAGACGCTTTATCTAGCACCCTGCCGTGGGATCGCCCAGCCTGACGGGTGATGTCTCCGGTCCAGCTCGCTGGGAACAGACTGGGCCCAGTAAACCCCTGCCCAGTTCAGAAAGCCGGAGAGCTCTGCAGGTCTTACCAGCCTGGTAGTCGTAGAGCGCCCGGGCGCACAGCCCCTTCCCCGTCAGGTCCGGCGGCTGCTGGTACTCAACCGCGTAGTCGTATTTGGCATCGTCAGCTTGTTCCTTCAGGAAGGAGAGAGGCAGAAACGGAGTTACCAGCGTGAACGATGCCGTGCCAGGCAGCTCGGGCTTCGTTAGCCACAGCAAGGGTCTGCGGTCCGGGGTCTCGCCACCACCCCAACACACGGCACACGGGGTGCACGTCACCCGGCTCTGCTTCTCGCAGCCCCGCTCGGTTTCCCCGGGTGGATTGGGAGGTGTCGCACACCGGGAATCGCAGGAGAAAACTGGGAGGGAGGAGTACAACACGGTGCAACAGCCAGAGATTTTAGATCAGCCCCCCCCCCCCAGCCTCGGAGAGCTGCGCGCAGCAGGTCCCTGGTGCCCCCCCCGGAATGCGAACGCTGGCTCTGGGGGCTCCACGCGTCTCTGCCAGGAGATAAAGGAGACGAGCGTGTGCGAACCGGCCTCGCGCCGAAGAGCGAAGGCGGCCGGCTCTCCGGTTTGGCTGACAAACCGGCACCGATCCCGCAGTGCTTCCAGCCCGGCAGCCGGCATCACAACCAGAAATACCGGCCACCAGCAGCAGACAACTCTTCTGGAAGCCGATCCCTCGGGATCTCCGCTGCAGACAGCGGTTCATCACCCCCACGTTTAAGCCCGTTCAAGCTGGACAAGCTCCAACTCCAGTTTTCCAAGCATTTCGAGGCCCGAGCTGGCTGCTTTTTACTTTTCTTTCGCAGAGAAAGGCTGAGGCGATCGCTCAGCCCCTCTCCCGCTCCTTTTGAACCAGCTGGATACTTCCAGACAAATTCGAGAACGAGGAAAATTAAGGATGTTTGCAATGCTTATGGTTTTGTGAGGGGATGGGGCGGGGGGGGGGGGGAAGACGGATGAATAGAGGAGAGGAAACCAAACGGCCACCGCATCTCCAAGGGAAACACTGCAGCACGACACAACCCCGCTATTAGACGCCGGAGAATCTGGCACGGCACGCCAAGAATAGCTGGGCTTTGTCGGCTCCGCTGGTTTTGGACGTGCAAAGGAGCAGGAGGAGGAGGAAGAAGTGCTTTGGCAAAGAGGCTGACGAGAGCCTCTCCCCTTGCCCCCTTCCCGGGGCTCCGGGGGCAGTGACACCAGCCGCTCCCGGGTGCGGGATGGGTGACGGGGGCTCAGCGCCAGCATCTCTCGCTGTCAGCGCTGGGAAAGGACGCAGCAGCATCCCCTCGCCGGGCGGATGCGGCCCAAACGTGGGCGAGCTCCGGGGTTTCTCGGTTTCCTACTCATTTTAGCCCAGGCAGCCGGGCTCCGAGCACCGGAGGATGTGTTTGTACCCAGAGACACGAGACGCTCGTAAAAGGGTTCAAGACTCAGCCTAAAAGATGAGACAAAGCCCCGCTCTCTCGCACGAGGATCCCGGCCAGCTCCCGGGTGCCATTTTCCGCCCCCCCCGGGGTCCTCTGTCCTCCTCCATGCACCAACCTGAGGGGGTTCTTCATAGATGGCTGAGGAGTCCGGCGGCTCCTCGTACAGGTTTGCCTCTTCCGCGTGGGAAGCCGGGAGGCTTGAATTGTACCCAGAGTCTCGTCCTGCAAAAGAAAACACACGGTATCTCACCGCGATATCCGTCACCAAAACCTCTCCCTGTCCCCTCGCTTGTCCGACTCCCGCTCCAGTTGGAAGTGCCACCAAACTCCTGGTACGAGCTGGATGTCCCCCGGGGTCTCCCGTCCTGCAGCGGGGATGGGTCCGGCAAGCACGAGCCCAGCCCCGGGGGCGAGCAGGGGTTTAGGGAACAATAAAAAGGATAAGGGAATGATCCCGGATCTCCGATGGGGAACAGAGTAAGCTTGCTCAAGACGAACCGTTCCCAAGCTGCTCCTCGTGGTGAGCACCGAAGCTGACGGGGAAGGGTTGGCGCAGAGAGCCGGGCCAAGAGCAGCATCTAGCGGCGACTGCGGCCTGGGGACGGCCGGAGCTCGGCCGTCCTGGCCCCCAGCTCGTCCCTGGGTCCCCCCCCCGCTGCCACCTCCCGTCGCCGGGGTGGACGGGAGCGAAAGCACACGAAGCCGCTCTCAAACAACGGCTGGTTTTGTTCCACCAAAGGAAATCTGTTTGTGGCCGAAAGCATTTCGCTGAACCCCATCGCTCAAAGGGTTTGGTTCTTAACCAGGTAAATTTTGACTTCTTTGGGCAACGGGGAAATGGCAGCTTGGAGGTTGTTTCCCAGCTCCCACCTTCCTGAAGGAAAGCTCCGGGGCAGCCTCGGGACAGGGCAGTGAGCCCTGGGACAAGCTCAGCCGGGACGTGAAACCACACAGCCCTTCAAGGACAAGGCAACACCTCCGTGCCACCCACGGCACACGGGGAAGACCTTCCGGATACAGCCAGCCCTCCTCCAGACTTGCTTTTCCCACCCAAACCACCTGAAAAGGGGACGGAGCATCTCGCCACACGCAGAGAAAGCTCTTCGTAGCCCGGCTCCCTCTCCCTGCCTTGCCACCCCAGCCCCGGCGGCGAGGGCAGAGCTGCCCGGGGCAGATGGGCGCTGCCAGCCCTCGGAGCCCTGCGCCGACGACACGCGCAGATCCCCCGGTCTGTACCGGGATGGCGAAACTCAGCCCTTGTCTCCCTGCTGTCACCGCGCTCGGCTGCCCCGAGGGAAATCACCGCCCCGGGGGGGTAGGAAGCCTCCCGTGCTGGGTCTTGAAGGCATTTTGGAAAGGTCTGAGTGCGAACTTCAAAGCCCCCGCAGCGGGAGGTCCGGAGAGGGGCTCTGGGGGTACACGTAGCCAAATTTCAGCCAGGAGACGTCCTCATCCCCTCGGCCGCTGAACCTCCTGCTACGTCCGAGAAGGAAACGAAGGGACCTTTGCACCAGGCAGCAGTAACTCTCCTCCGTCCCCGGCCTCAGCATCGCGCTCAGCCCTTGCCGTCCCCTCCGGCTGGAGGCAAAGCCCGCGGGTTTCTGGCCTAAAGATCCGCTCGCGCTCTGCCGAGGCACGGCCAAACGAAACAGGAACTCGGAGCCTGGCCTCAGCACGCCCGATTTGGGGGATCCTACTCGGAGAGGCGAGGCGAAAAGCTTTGGTTAGGCGAGGAAGCAAAGCCACCCACCTGCTGCGGGTACCGGCGAGGCCGGAGGCGTCCCCCAAGCAGAGGAGGGGGCGAAGGAGGCTGGGGGAGCATCCCGGGCAGGAGAAACGGGGGAAGCAGGACTCGGCACAGAGTTCACCTCCTTCTGCAGGAAAGGGCTGCGAAGCTTGCCTAGAAAAGGAGTTAAAGGCACTGCAGGAGCCGGGCACGCATCGAGGCTTCCAGCCGCGCGGCGACAGCCCCGTGACTCCCCAGGAATCACAGGAGTTAGTCACCGAAGGGTGTTGTCGGGTGCTTTTTTGCCTTGGGAGCCCACTGCTCGGTTAGCCTCCTAAGCAGGATTTTCCAGCTCTAATCCTGGTTGGGGAAAACAAGTTTGTCTACTGGTTACAGCAGTCGCTGCAGCCAAGCAACAAAAAGACAAGACGTGATTTTGGGGAGGAAAAGTAGCTGGAGGACACCGCCACCCACGTCCTGCTCTCCGGGCTCTCCGCGGTGATTTTCGGAGCACCCTGAATTCCACAGGCATTAGGAGCGGCAACTGGGAGGGGGACGATTCAAACTGGTTGTCAGCCAGCGCGCTTTCCTTTGGCAGAGGGCAACCGTTTGCTGTTATCTCCCCCATCTATGCCTCTGAACGCAAACAAAAGCGAAGCAGGAGAGTTACGAGGCGAGCCCTACCCGAGCACAGCAGTGAATAAGCACCACGACTCGCCAGCCTACCCTTAGCCCGTGGGTTTCGTCGGCGCCAGGGCATTTGTCTTCCTCTCCTCCCTTGAAAGACCTCAAATACTAACACAAAGGAGGGAAATCCCGAGGGATTTCTCGCCCTCAGAAATCGGCCTCCCCCCCCCCGCGATGTTTAAATAGCAAGGAAGACGTTTTCCCACCGTGGCATCTCCTCCTGCCCCACCGACGGCTCGCGTTTGCGCTCCTAGCACAAAATGGAAGCGCTTATCCCGAATTAATCCGAGCTACTTTCAAGGAGGTTGAGCCGAGGAGGAGACGTTCGTCCAGGGATACCACGTGTTCTCAGCGACTGCCTCGGCTAGCTTCAGCTTTGGTTTTCACAGCTTCCTGGTTTCTATCTGATAGATCAGATCGGTCTCTTCTAAAAGGAGGCACTCCCGCGTGGTTCCACCAGTGCAAAAAATTGGGTGGAATTTATGGCGGTCAGGATAGATTGTGGCAGCGGTCCCTTTCTGGCGTTAACATATTTAATTTTCATTTTAAAAAAAAAAAATGAAGTTTAAGCTTCGTAAGCGGAGTCAAAGTATGGCAAACTTCCGTCTCGGCTGCTAAAAACTGGCGCAGCCCACAGCAGGAGCCTTACCGTGGAAAACCCCACGAGCCGGCTGTCAGACATCGCTCTGCCCACGGCAGAGAACACCGGGTGTGATGAGAGCTACCCGTGCTCAGCGGGAACCGTGGCTCCACGAGTACCGCACCCGTCCCAAGCACGCTCCCCCCCCGTCACGAGCACTCTCTGCGCACAGATTTACCCGGTGCGGGGACCGGCAACCCGACCCGCCGCGTTACGCCCCGCGCCGTACCTGGCTGGGAAGCCGTCACCGCGTCCGCCGGCACCGACTTCTCCCTCTGCTTGAAGATATCCCGGGGGTTCACCGCTCTCTGCGCTATCAGCGACGCAGCCTCCTGCCGAGGCGAAGAGAACACAAACCCCGCGCTCAAGGCACCAAAAGCCTGGAGACGGGGAGCAGCCCGAGGCGGGGAGCGGAGCCGACGCGGCCCCAATCCCCCAGCAAAGCGCTCGGGCTCCTGGCGGCATACCTGCGCTTTCTCCACCGATTCGCTTCTCTTGAAGCCCTTCCGCTGCCTGGCCTCGTACTCCTCGGCTTGCTCCTTCTGCAGCACAAGAGAGGGTCCGCTGCAGCCTCGGCGGGGGCCAAGCCAGCCCCCTCCTTCCCCAGCCAGCCCCAAGGACCGGAGAAACGGGAACAAGGAAAACGGGCACGGCAATGGAGGGTGAATGGGGAGGAAAGCCCCTGGATGTGGGAGGGAGACGCCGGAGTTTTGCTGGGCTGAGGACAAGGACTTGGCTTCCTCCGGCGTCCCCAGGTTCTTCTCCAGAAAGAATTTTAAACTCTGCTTTCCCCAGAGGCTGCGGCTGGAGCGGCCGTCGGGAGCACGCGGCCGGCGCGAGCAGAGATAGAAAGCGAGATCCAACGAAACCGTAAGCCCATCCAACAAAAATCGAGGAGGGAGCAAGAGACCGGGAGGACCAGCCCGCGGCACCTCTCCTGCCAGAGCACGTCCGTGGGTCTTTCCACCTCCCTGCCCTGCTGCGACAGTGCCCCGGGGATGCCTGGGCTGCTCCTCCGTCACCCTCCTGCCTCTGCCCGCAGCGTGGTCTGCGCCACGGCACCCTGTCCCCTCCGTCATGGAGGGTTTGTGAAGAAACCTGGCCGCAGGGGACAACGTTCGAAGCTCACCCATTGCTGCTGCTCCTTGTCCCTGTTCTCTGCCTCCTGCTGCTGCTGGAGTCTCCTGCGGTGACAAAACGACAAACTGGGGGTTAACGGAGAGGCGGGAGGAGCGGTTTGCTCCGCACCGGGCTGCTCTGGGACCTCACCCTGCTGCGGCTACACGGGGAAGAGCAGAGGAAGGCCATTCCCCTTCACCTCTGGGGTCAGATGAAGAGCCACAGGCCAGCCCCGGAGCCGCGCAGGGAGCAACAGCAAGGAGAGAGGGGCAGAGAAGCAGAAGCTGCTTCGAATAGCGGGACCAAAGCGGGGAAATCTCTTCCCTTTCAGGGACACGGACACAGAGGATCCGGCACAGAGGGGCCGGGCGGATTTCCCCATCCGAGCTCAAAACAGGAAGGCAGCGCCCGCTGCTGCTCGCAGCAGTCAGCTCCGCCACCTAACAAGGCTGCCGGGGGTTCACGCCAGCCTCGGAGAGGAAGGAAATCAGCAGAGCGAGCGCAACGCCGGTCCCCGCACAAGCCGCCTCCTCTCTGCAGGGCTCAGAGCCCTCCGTCAGCCGGCCCGGACCTCCGGCACCCCACGAACGGCGGCCACAGGTTTCAGCGACACGTTCCAGAAGCACCCTGCAAGGGCTTGCGGTGGGGGAATCGGACTTGGTCCTGGGGCAGGATCCGCGAGCGGGGAGAGCCAGGGGTGACGCTGGACGAGCAGCCAAGCTCGTCGGGAGTTTGGCCAGGGAGAAGATGCTCTCTCCGCCCCAGGGGCTTGCTGGGGGACACCCAGCCGGAGGAGGAGGCGGGCTAGCTAGAATCAGCCGGGCCAAACCTCCGCCACCGCTCCAGGAAGGTGAGCGAAGGCGACCGCAACTCATTTGCACGTCGGCAGGAGCAGAGGGACGCTCGGGCTGCGCGGGGGCTATCAATCAGGAGGATCGGACCTGCGGGTCGCGGTGCCCGAGGGCAGCGTGCCGTGGGGGCGGCCGGGCTGAGCCTGCCCCAGCGCAAGCCGAGGCAGATCCCCTCCGCATCTGCTGCCTTCAAGGAGGCTTCCTGGAATTGCAGCAATTGCAGCAGCAGGGAACGCACGGACACGATCCGCCGCTCCCTGAGGAACAAGCAGCGCAGGGGCCGGAGCGGGGACAGCAGCTCGGAGGAGGTGGTGACAAGGGCACACGGCAGCACCGAGAGCAAAGCTGAGAGATCCCGGAGAGCGGGCCGGGCTCCCGGCACCGTTAACAAACACACGCCAGCGGCAGGGACTCACTTCTGGGCTTCGATTTCACTGGATCTCGCTTTGTATCTCTGTTCTCGCCCCGCCGCTTCCTGCAGCTCCCGCTCCCGGCGCTCCCTCTCCAGCCGCTGCCGCTCCTCCTCCGCTCTCCTCTTCTCCTCCAGCCGGCGGTTTTCTTCGTCTTTCTAAGGGGAGAGACGTGCAACAAGTCGTGGGTTTAATCCCGCCAGCTCTGAGAAAAAAACCCCCCAGCTCTTTGCACGCCGCGCTGTGCCACCAGCCACCACGGTGGAACTCCTGGCAGCTCCCAGGGCGCCCGGCACGTTTCCGCAACCTGAAGGTTGACGCACGGTTGCTAAACCACTGCGAAACCCCGCTGTAAAGCGACCTGAACGGGAAGCAAACCCAAAGCGGCCTTGCCCTGCTGCTCAGTCTTGCAGAGCTGCCTTCAGCAAGGTCAAAAACCAGCCTTTCCTCCCCCAAAATAGAGTTTGCCATCCACCGGCAGCCGGGCTGCAGCCCAGCCCTCTCCCCCTGCGCCCGCCCCAGCAGCCCTGAGCCGAATTAAGCTGAGATAAGAAGCACCTTGCCCCTTCAAGACTAATTTCTTCCTCCCCTCGCACCCCGAGGCAGCAAGACCTCTGCAGCCAGCCCAGCTCGGCGTTGCTCGAGGTCTGGATCCCTGACTCCGGGCAGGAGAGCCCAGGTTAGAGAGGGAAGATGCAGGCGGAGAGAAATCTCCAAACGCCTCGTCCTACTCGTGCCCGGCTGCTGAAGAGAAGCGGCAGCGCTCACCTCAGCTTTGGCCCAGAAATTATCTTTATTGACTCTCTTGATTTCGGACATTGCGTTCGTCTTCTGGTAGACGGAGCCCTGGGGGGAGGCAGAAGGCAGCAGGCGTGAGCAGTAGTCACTGAGCAATCACAATTTTTGCATTCCTCTGCAGAAATTTGTCCCTGCGGCTTTCTGGAAGCTTTCTCCTGCTGCTCCGGGACCGGCCGGACCCTCTTTGCCTTCTCCTGGCAGAGGGCACCCAACCCCACACAGCCACGGCTGGGTGGAAAGGGTCAACGGAAGGTATTTAGCATGAAGAATAAAAAAGAGACACTTTGTGACAGAATATGACAGCAAAACCGGCACGGTCCCACGTTCAGCACAGCCTGTGACTTTTTAGAAGTTACTATAACCTGACGCTTCGCCCCAGACTTTACAGAAGGGCTGGCCGAAGCCCAACGAGGCGCGTGTCGCCGAAAACGGGGACTTCCAGCCCGGTTTTCCTCTTGCCTCAGGCAAAAATCAGGTAGCTAAAAGCGCTGCAGAGCCCAGGCTGGAGGAGCCAGCGAAGAAGTGAGCAGGACACACGAGGAACCTGGCACTGCCGCCCCAAAGCGGGGCCGGGGGGAGAGCGAGGCGCTCGCACGGCTCAGGTTTGCTCTTTTAGCCGCATCTCAGAGCGGGGCCAAGCGATTCGGAGTCGGAGAGCCGAGCTTCTCCTTTGTACAGCTGGGAAAACCTCCCTGGCTTGGTGCGTGAAGGGAAGCTGCCGAGATCTCCGGCCTCGCCGCTTCGCAGCACCGGGGGAAGCCCCAGTTTTCGTCTGCAAGCGGGTCAAAACGCCGCCGCGTCTCCTTCCCCATCCCTCGGCTGCACCACAGCCTCGGAGAGGCCCCAGCCCTCGCAGACACTCTGCAAATTTGAAAAGCCGGAGCTTTTGTGGCTCTAAAAACCCGAACAGAACTGGTGGGGTGGGGGGGGAATCAGTCCTGCTTAAAAAAATGGTTGGGCCTATGGAGAGGAGAACTTAGGGCGTCTGTTTGCTGCAAGGACGTCTCGGCTTTGCCACCGCCCCGTGCCCTTGCCCTCCGCAACGAGCCAGAGAGAGGAACCAGCCCTGGGCAAAATCATCGGTGCTTCCACGGCCACGTCAAAGCACAGGGAGCCCCTTCCACCGCAAGCTGACGGCGGTGGAAGGCTCTGCCCCGGCCCAACTGCGAGTCCGGGGGGGGGGGGGGGGGACCAGAAAGCCCCCAAGGAGCCAACTCACCACGGGAGCTTGAGGGCCCGAGTCCTGGAACTTGCTGCTCTCCTTGTGGAAGTTGTAGTTGGCCCCCGAGGCCTTGGCAACCTTCTCCATGATGAGCTCAGGCTCCACGTCCTCCTCGGCGCGAGCGTTGATGGTGACGTGAGCCCCCTGAGCGGGGAGAAAGGCAGCGCAGGGCTGAGAGGGCGACTCTAGAAAGCCGCTCAACCCACCACCCTGCTTCGCCAGGTCCCGTCTGCGCGCCCGGAGCTCCCAAGGGAAGGGAAAGGGCTCAGGTGAGAAAGAGAGGTCACCGGCCGCTCCCCGGTAACACGCCGCTGGGAAAGCGAACGTTCGTTGGGGAGAAAGAGGCTTGGTTCGCCTCCTCCGCAGCCTCCAGAGCTATTTTCGACTGCAAGAGGTTTGCCGTCGCCAATCAGCCTCCGAAACGCAGGGCTGGGCTGTCCGACAGCGCGGGCAGGAGTACCGAGCGCCGGGGCAGCGCTCCTCAGCCTCTCCTGCCCACGGTCCTGCCTGCAGACGGACGCCCCTCGTGCCGCCCCAAAGAGCGGCGTGAGCCAGGCAAGGGCGCAGGCTCCCTTCTCCGGCCACGACCTAGCCCGGAGCCCACCCAGCCGGGGAGGACGCAAGGAAAAAGAGGACCAGACCTTTAGGAAGTTTGCTACGGTGCTGACGTGGTTGGCGCAGGCTCCTTTTCTCACGTCATTCACGCCTTCGCCGGTCTGCAAAGAGAAACCGTCGGCACCCGCTTACCGGCGAGTCCCATCCCCGGCTGTTTTTAGAGCAGCAGCACCTTGATCTAAGCCTGCAAATCATCCACGCTGGTCACGGCGAGGGCTTCACCGGGGCTTACTGCGTGGAAAAAGACCCCGCTCCGCAGCAAGCGCTGCTCAGAGGGAGAGGGCGAGCCTCCAGCCCAGGGACAACGGCCGCACCGTGAGGGCTTGCCCTGGTTTCGGCTGGGACAGAGTTAACTTTCTTTTTAGTAGCTGGTACAGCGCCGTGGTTTGGATTTAGCGTGAGAATGATGTTGGTAACACGCTGATGGTTTAGTTGTTGCTGAGTAGCGCTTCTCCTAGGTTAAGGATTTTTCAGTTTCCCGTGCTCTGCCAGCAAGCAGGGGCGCAAGAAGCTGGGAGGGCGCACGGCCGGGGCAGCTGACCTGAACTAATATCCAAAGGGCTATTCCATACCATGGAACGTCGTGCCCAGTATATAAACTGGGGGGAGTTGGCCGGGAGGGGCGGATCGCGGCTCGGGAACTAACTGGGCATTGCTCAGCGGCTGGTGAGCAATTGCATTGTGCATCACTGGTTTTTTTTCCTCCCCCCCCCTTCCTTTTTTTGTTATATTCCTTTTCATTACTATTATTATTATATTTCATTATTACTATTGTTAGCATTATATTTTACTTTAGTTATCAAACCGTTCTTATCTCAACCCACGAGTTTTACTTTTTTTTTTTCCTTTCCTTTCCTCCTCCCCACCCCACTGGGAAGGGGGAAGCGGCCGCGTGGTGCTTAGCTGCTGACCGGGGTTAAACCACGACAGGGCTCCAGGCTCCTGCTGATCCTCAAGCGCTTCGTCCAACCCACCCTAGACGGGGTTCAGAGCCGTTTACCGCCGGCGGCGCTGCCAGCCGAGCGAGCCACGTGGCCCAAGAGACGCAACGGGGCAAGCGAATCCTCCCAACCTCCGTTCGCCTGCGCCCACGGGGTTTGGACTACGCACCCACAGCGGTGGGCAACGGTACGTCCTCGGTATGGCAGCTTGCTGGAGGGGATTCAACACGCTGGCTGCCGAGCGTGCGGCAACTACGATTCAAGAGAGAACCGAAGGGAGAAGCGGCGATTTATCTCCACCAGGTCCCCGCCGGGAAAGGCGGAGGTCTGTCCCCACTCACCCAGTTGATGAGGACGTATTTGGGGAGGCCGGAGTTGGGATCCTTCACCCTACAGAAGGCATACATCACCTTCCCGCTGTTGAGCTCCTCCACCATCTCCTCCAGGCCCCCATCTGCCCCGGGAGAGAAAGCAGAAGGTGTAAGACAAGCAGATCACGTACACGCGGTGGGAGCGGCCGAGCCTGCGGAGGCTGCAGCCTCCTGCTTTTTTATTTCCTGGAGATTATTCCCATTAGCTTTGAAGTTGTCCTACGCCGAGAGCATTTCAGACCCCTCGTCTTTACCCTAGGTCCTTCCGTTACCCGCTCGTTCGCGCGGGAGCCGAGCCTCAGCCCGCTCTCACCCACGCCCCCGTCCCCAGCAGCCTTTGCCGCCAGAGCCCCTCTTCCTCAGACCTTCGCCGCCACGAGCACAAATCCACGTACGGGAAGATCCCGGGTCCGTAACGCGAGTCAAGTGACGAAAGAGGAGGGAAAGGAGACGCTCACGTGCCCCAGACTAATTAGAGGCTTTAACCAGAGCAGGCAGCTCCAAACTGCCCACAGGTTCCTACACGAAACCGTGCTGCGAGGTCTCCGGCTAGCACCTCCACCGCCGGAAAACAGCCCGGCGAAGATCGGAAAGGTCCCAAGAAGTGGCCGGAGGAACCGGCTACGCCTTGTTCCCGTCCCACCTTCTAAGTTCGGCGGCGGCGGCGGCTGTGACGAGCCCTGCTTCGTCAAATGGGAAGTAGACAAGAAACCGAGAGGCCGGTGCAGGGTAAGGTCACGCTCGCCAACCGTAGGAGGAAGCTCCTGCTCTCAGGCTTTCCTCGCCGGTGTTAAACCCACCGGGCTCCTCCAGGCGGGTCTGCGCAGGGGCTGCTCCCAGCTACGGGCTCGGGGATGAAGGAGGAGAGCCCACCTCTGCGCAGAGGGGAAGGGAAAAAAAAAACCAAACCAGTTGCGCAAGGCTCAGCGGAGGGGTTGTGCAAGGCAGGCGGGCGGTGGAAAGTGCTGTGCCGCCCCACGAACCGCAGCATCGCTCCCGCCCGAAGCGTACGCCAGAAACCTACCAGAAAAGGAGGAAAAACGCAGAAACGCGCGCTCTCATTTCAAAAAAATCCCCACAGACCACGATTCCTCCTACTTTGGTTTGTCCGACCCCTGAAAAGCGGAAAACGAGCTACTGCTTACCATCAAACACCGGCAGCAAACTGCACAGCCGAGTCTGGTTTGCTCTGCAACGCAGCAGGACCCGAGATCGTTTGCTTCTCCGCTATTAAATATTTACGCTTTGGCTCTAAATTTGGCACGGTGGTTTCCGAGCCCGGCTGAGAAGTTTAAGGCTGGAAGCGTGAAGCCGGTCGGCTGACGGGAGCCCTCGCCGGGCGCCGGGAGAGGCCCGGGGCCGCGTGTTTGCCGGGTCAATATTTAACGGCGGCGGGCATGGAAGGACACAAAGGGAAGCGCTGGGAGGAGCAGAGCGATGCGGAGAGGTCAGGGCTCCGGTAACAAGGAGCGGCAGAGTTACGCTGTGCCTAACTAAGCGGGGTCCAGCATAAAAACCACAGGGGAGTTCTAATTTACGCACAAAACTCGCCGAGCAGCTAACAACCGCGCGAGCCCGAAATTCAGACCCCTCTTCCACACAACCCTAACCCTTCGACTGGGGTAAACCGGCGTCTCAGCCTCACCGACGGTCCCCCGCGGCCGCTCTCCGGCGCGGATCCGGTGCTCGGGGCAGTCGCAGCCTCTGCGGCATCCCCGAGGCTCTCCCCGCAGCCCTCGCCTGCGGCTCGGTTAAGAGCCTTTCGCTGAACAAAAGGCCCCGGCAGCAAACCACCCGCAAGGCGGGCTTCGTCACACCTTGCAAAGCTGCCCGGAAACTTCTCACCTGACCACGGTCGCCGAGAGTTTCGTGGGTTGTGAGAAACGCTTGCAAATGAGAAAGGCAGGCGGCGAGGGAATACAGGCGAGCGCTGGAGGATGCAAATCTAGAGAGCGGAGAACCTGCCTGGATGCGTTGCTTTCTACCAGCTTTAGCTTTGCATCGAGAAGCATTTGTGTGGGAATCGGCAGCCGGATTAAAAAAAAAATAAAAAAAAGTCCCACGAAGCAGGGAACCAAAGAAAGAAGAGGCACTTTAGCAGCAGCAGCAAGCTGGAATCCCCAGCCGGAGAAACCCGGCTTTGAAACGCTTCGTGGGCCTTCCTTCATCTCGCGCTGCGGCCAGCCGGGATCTAAAAAGGCTTCAGGACCGCAACGAGGCACAAGGACCCGAACTTTGGATCCTTCGGGAAAGAGGAAAACGAAAGGGAAGGGGAAGGCAGAGCCACGCGTCCGCCTCTCCCGCCGAGACGGTTCTCTTATTTCCCTCGCTCAGGAACGGCACCAAACACCCCGGTGCTCCCGGTGCTCCCAGACGTGCGCTCTCGCCCTCGTCCCGGCGCCGATGGGGGGGGGGGGGGGGGAGAACAGCGAGGGAGCGAGCACCGTTTCCCACCGCTGGAGCCGTTCCAGGCAGAGGCTGGATGCCACCAGAAGCACCGAGGGACAAAAGCCAGCCAGATCTCGTGAGCTGAGCCCTGCAAACAACCCCAGACTCGGCCGGCGATGGGGGGGGGACGAGGGGGGGGGGGGGACGGTCCCTAACACGCTCACCTCCAGAGCCGGCCACTCGCAGGTCGTTGCTGTTGCCTTCATAAGTGTACAGAGCCCTAAAATAAAA
>CM075608.1:5316949-5390651 GCA_037962945.1 Sarcoramphus papa
ATGATGCACGACTGGCCGCGATCCCAAATACCGGCGAGGAATAAGGAATAATGAAAAGGGACTGACTGGGGTTGGGATTCGTAGAGAACGGCCGCTAACGATGATTTAATGAATCCCAGAAAGGGGGATTAATTAAAAGGGGCTGGGAGAGGAGCTGATATCGCATCCCGGTTTTGGACCCCGGCTGACGTTGAGCCTGGAGAGCGGCTGGAGGGATGAGTGGGGATGGGAAGGCCCCGGATTGGGGCTGAATCCCGCCGGATTGGGGTGTTTCTGTGCGGAGCTGAGGCCGGGGCGCCGAGCAAGCGAGGGGCGTCACGGTGGGGGCAAACTTGGGGTGCTGGGAAGATTTTGTGGGTGCACGTCGCGTCTCGATGCGACCGGGGTGAGGCCCCGCCGTAGCCTGCGGCCACTCGTGCGATGAAAGCGTCTGAGCTCTGCGCCCGTCACCAAACCCCCGCCTTTCCCCGAGCTCCCACCCGAGCGGCGACGCAGGGATCCCCCGGATCCCGGGATATCGTCATACCGGTGAGCCCGGACCGGGGTCCGGCTGGACACGGCATCCCCCAGCCCGTACCCGCATCCAACCGGGCGCAGCATCCCCGCACCGCAGCGTCGCCCGAGGGCACCGAGCTCTGCACCGACAAATCCGCCCGCCCTCATCCCGGGAGGCTTCGAGGCAAGACCCGGCATGTGAAGCGCAGAGGTGGTAGGAGGCGGGAGGCCACCGCGCAGCCCAGGGAGCTTTTTTTTTTTTTCTTTTTCCCCGTTTCCTTCTTTTTTTCCCCCAACCGTTGGAGGAAATGAGGTGATCCGCAGGATCCGGCCATCCCGGCGGCTGCGGCATCCTTGCCGTCCCTCAGCCGGGGTGCTGCGGCTTGAACCGCGCGACTCTGCCGCGTGAAAAAGGAAAATTTAGGGGGGGGGGGGGGGAAAAACCAACCCAAACCCCCAAATAATCTCTGCGCGTGGGAGATGCTCCGAGGAGGCAGCCGGGGCGGGCGAAGGATGCCGGGGATGGACGTGTCCGCGGATGCAGGTGTTGGACCCGGCAGCGGTGAAACCGCCGGAGGAGTTTTGTTGGAGTAACAGCCAGGCGAGCCGGCGCTTTGGCATCTTTCCGCTCCAAAATATTTAAAAATCTGGAAAATATTGAGAAATCTGGAAACGCGACGCCTTCGCGCACCCCGATCCAGGAGAATCGCCTCCATCCCCGTGCAAAGGCGCCGGGCACCGAAGCGCCGGGATGCTCCTGCCGTTTATCCGGGTGAATTCACTTTGCTCCAATATCGCCCGTGTTATTTTCCGAACGGGACCCTGAAATTTGGGGTGTCCCCCCTGCCCCGGTATCACTTTTCCAGCGATTTCTGGCCAGGGTGGTATTTTTCCGGGCTCCTCTCAGCCGGCGGAGGAATTTGGCAGGGTCTAATGATGGCGTTGCCGTTCGGAGCAGCGTTTTAGCCTGGTTTTCCCTACGGGTGCACCGGGAATTGGGAACTGGGGACCCTCAAGGTTCCCTGGGATCATTGGAGCTGTGATTCCCAAAAATACGAAGGTACCCGAGGCGGGATGGAAAGGAAAAGCTCTGGGCGTGCACCGGCACCGCAGGCTGGATGGATGCAAACCCCTCTTGCCGCCGTGCCGGATCCATCCCATCGGGATCACTTGGAACCAGCGTCTTTTATCCCAAGCCCAGAACAAGCCGGATCCGTACCGGGGCAAAATCGCACCCTGGCGTCCTCCTCCGGCTTGGGAAAGGGAAGGGATGGGAACCAGCCGCTCGGCATTCCCAAACCGGACACGGCACCGCCGGGGAGGCGAAGGCGAGACCACGCATTGGCGGATACGGAAAACCTCGCGCGGGCTTGTCGTTATTTCCCCCCCCCCCCCAAAAAAAGCGGTTTAACCCCAGGAATTCGAGTCTGGAGGTGAGTATTTCAATAAACCTGCACCTTCCTTGGGCGTGGAAATACAGCCGAGGCACCCAAACAGCTCCCCGCGCCCTGCAACGGTGCCACGCCGGCGTAATTAATGCACGCCGGGGTAATTAATGCACGCCGGCGGGTTGCGGTCCCGAAATAAATGAGGGGGAAAAAAAGAAAAAAACCCAACAAACCCCATAACCTGGGCTTGTTTCGGCTTTTTTTTCCCCCGTTCCTGAGATGAGCTCACGATCCCCGCGCGGGCTGCAGGACAGAGGCATATCTGTCCGCGAAAGAAAATCTATCCTCTGAAACGCGCGGCTGCCAAGAAAAATGATTAAAATACAGATTTTTGTTGGCAAGAAAAAGGGTTGCTCCGAAAAGCGGGCGGGTCTTGCCGGAGGCTCCGGCGGCAGCTCCGGCTGAGCTGGGAGGGTTTTGGCGTGCGCTCGTCGGGATGCGGGACGGAGGCGTTGGGATGGGACGGGGGCGGATTTTTTTTTCGGCTGCGGGGGCTCGTTCGGTGCTCGGCATCCTCTAACCGCGGCGGCTCGTCCTTCGCCGGTCGAGCTCTGGGCACTTCCTTGGGATTTGCTGGTTTATTTGGGATTCCCCCCACCCCCAGCAGCGCGGGCTTCCTTCCCCACCTGGGAAATATTAAGGAGAAAAAAAAAAAAAAAAAGGATTTTTTTCTCACTTTTTGGCTTCTTCATCTCACCCCGCGCAGCTGCCGGGCCGATCGCATCCCTCCTGGCAGCGATCCCTCCCCGTGCCTCAGTTTCCCCACCCTGAGGTGCTCCTGCCTGTTGAGCCTTCGCACACAATGGCCCCTTTATGTCTCCTCCTTAATTATGCTGTTCGGCTAATTACCCTGGGCTTTTTTTTGTTGTTGTTGTTGTTGGTTTCTTGGGTTTTTCGGGGGCTAAATGAGACCTACAGGAGGTTTCCACTAACCCCCCCCCCCCAACTTCTCCCTCCTCCCTCCCTTTTCCAACACGATTCCCAAATTAAAGCAATGAAGTAAGTGCTCCGGGCGACTCTCATAAGACCTGGTTTTGTTAAGGGGACTTAACGCGCATTCATCATCTTTCTGGTATTCCGAGCAGCTGCTTTTCATTAGTTTTTCTTCCTTGAAGTCGCTGGCGGGAGCGAGGGAAAGAGGAACCCGGAGAGAAGCGCCCGGCGCATCCCGGCCGGAGGAAGAGGAGGGTTAAAGGCAGGGGGAGGCCGGGCTCGTGCCGTGGCCCGTCTCTCCGGGCTCGTGGCCCGTCTCTCCGAGCTCGTGTCTCGTCTCTCCGGGCTCGTGGCCCGTCTCTCCGGGCTCGTGGCCCGTCTCTCCGGGCTCGTATCGGGGTTTAAGGGTGTTTTTGGGGGGGGGAGAGGGGATGGGGTTGGGTGTGATGGGCTGGGTGAAGGTACCTCAGGGAGGAGGAGGAGGAGGAGGAGGAGGAAGGGGTGATGGTGATGTGCGGCTTCACGGCTTGCTGCTTTTTTTGGGGGGTGTTTTTTGTCACCCTGCGCGCGCGCCCCGGGAATCCTCGAGCCCTGGGAATCCCTGAGCTCTGGGAATCCCACCCGGAGCTGTGGCAGAGGGTGGGGGAGGTCGGCAGGTTGTGCTGCCAGGGGAAGGCGGTGTCCCATGGGTGCTGCCGGGGGGGGGGGGGTACAGGACCCCCCAGTGTCCCATGGGTGCTGCCGGGGGGGGGGGGGTACAGGACCCCCCAGTGTCCCATGGGTGCTGCCGGGGGGGGGGGGGGTACAGGACCCCCCAGTGTCCCATGGGTGCTGCCAGGAGCGGGGCACAGGACCCCCCAGTGTCCCATGGATGCTGCCAGGAGGGGGGCACAGGACCCCCCAGTGTTCCATGGGTGCTGCTGGGGGGGGGTACAGGACCCCCCAGTGTTCCATGGGTGCTGCCAGGGAGGGTACAGGACCCCCCAGTGTCCCATGGGTGCTGCCAGGAGCGGGGCACAGGACCCCCCAGTGTCCCATGGGTGCTGCCGGGGTGGGGGGCACAGGATCCCCCAGTGTCCCATGGGTGCTGCCAGGAGCGGGGCACAGGACCCCCCAGTGTCCCATGGGTGCTGCCGGGGTGGGGGGCACAGGACCCCCCAGTGTTCCATGGGTGCTGCCAGGGAGGGTACAGGACCCCCCAGTGTTCCATGGGTGCTGCCAGGGAGGGTACAGGACCCCCCAGTGTCCCATGGGTGCTGCCAGGAGGGGGTACAGGACCCCCCAGTGTCCCATGGGTGCTGCCGGGGTGGGGGGTACAGGACCCCCCAGTGTCCCATGGGTGCTGCCGGAGGGGGGTACAGGACCCCTCAGTGCCCCATGGGTGCTGCCAGGAGGGGGGTACAGGACCCCCCAGTGTCCCATGGGTGCTGCGGGGGGGGGGGCACAGGACCCCCCAGTGTCCCATGGGTGCTGCAGGGGGGGGGGCACAGGACCTCCCAGTGTCCCATGGGTGCTGCTGGGGTGGGGGGCACAGGACCTCCCAGTGTCCCATGGGTGCTGCCGGGGGGGGGGGGCACAGGACCCCCTTGGTGCTCCCCCAAGCCTGGGCGCAGCATTGCCCGGCAGGCTGCAGAGATGCATCTCCGGAGGTGGCAGCCCCCAAAATCACGGGGGTTTGTGGCCGGTGGGGGCACGGCACGGCGACGGGACCCTCTTCACCCCCGATTTCCGCGGCACCATGGCTTCCGGCGACTTCTTCCATCGTTCCCATACCTCGGATGGGATCTTAAAAACATTTTACACGTGCAAAAGTCCACCCAGGAGCTTGGAGCGCTGTGAAAACACCTTCCCCATCCAGCCAGCGCATCTCCCGTCCCTCCCCGAAACTGGGGATGCTCCGGTGGCGGGGGGGGGGATGTGGGTTCGGAGCCGGTGGGATTTTTTTTCGCCGGGGCGGGGATGAGCCCTTTGCACCCGCTGGGATCCCTCCCGGCGCGGATGCAGCCGTCGCCTGAACGCGGGATGAATGGAGCCATTGAGCGTGATGGACGGGAGCTGAAAGCTGCAGACAAAAGCCTCGGGGCAGCGGGGAAAACTTGTTGCCGCCAGGTTTGGGGAGCGGGGAGGGAACCGCTGGCGGTCGGAGAGGGGGGGGTCCCGGCTTGCGTCGATCCCGGCTTGCTGGGTGCACGCGCGAGGGACGCTCGGGGCACCCACGCGTGGAGGATGCTCGGGGTATCCACGGGCAAGGGATGCTCGGGGCGCCCATGGGTGAGGGATGCTCGGGGCATCCCCCTGCTGAGGTCGCTTTGGGATGAGGCTGCACCCCCGCGAGCTGGACGGGGAGCCGGCTCGGCCGGTGTCCTGACATCGCTTCAGCCCCCGCCAGCCTCATCCCGCTTCCTTCCATCCCTCCCATCCCGCCTTTCCTCTCACCGCCTTCCTCTGCGGGGCCAAGCTGTTCAGCAGATGCCACCCGGCATCCCCGGCGCGGCGACGCGGGGATCTGTGGCTCGAGATCAGGTCGCCTTTAAGCGCCGCCTCTCCGATCTCATCCCGAATGGCGTTTTTTGGGACTTATTTTTCAGCGCTCAGCCACTTTTTCTGGTTTCCCATCCCGGCGCCGTTGGCATTTCCCACCCGGTTCGTGCCGGTGTCCGCGTGCCGCTGGCTGATGGGTTTGGGCTGCGTCAACGGGAACGGTCGAGCATCCTTTATCGAGGGGTTGCAAACTCCCAGCGCCGCGCCCATTCCCACCCCCAAAATCGGCGTCCCCACCCGGAACGGCCTTTGCCTGGCTGGCATCACCCTAGAAATGCCGGGAGGGGACACGGCGAGCCGTGGGGACGACCCGAGACGCAGCACCGCGCCCCAGGTTGCCCCCTTTTTGCCGCCCTTTAAAACCCCCCAAACCCCGACGGGAAAAGCAATAACCCCACCGGGATATTTTGGGGTTCGCCTTGGCGGGGATGCGGGAGACCCCCCCCCCCCCCCCCCCGAAAGCGGGGTCTCGTCCCCGCTGGAAACCGCCGTGCCGGCATTCGCAGCCAACATCTGGAGGAGATTATTTGGCTGGGAAGCCGCTCGGAGGGGAGCGAGGCGGGGAGGGGAGGGGGGTGGTGAGGATTTACGGCTTGTTTCTTGGGCTGTAAATCCCAGCTGTAATTGGGATTTCTCCCTCCCTAATTATCCGCGGGGAAGCGGAACACGGCGGCTCCCCGCGCGGGGCTGCGGGACGGGCGATGGGCCGTGCGGGGCCGGGATGCTGTTTGGTTTTCCCCTTTTCTTTGGCGTTAAGGTGATTTATTCGGGCTCGAAGGACACCGGATAGCCGGCGCAGGAAGGCGAGGAACCGGGTCCCCTCTTTCTGTGTCTCCCCGGCCCCTTCCCTGCCCTCATTTCTAGCTCCACCGGGACAGAAATCCCCGCGGCTGCTGCACTGCCGGCCCGTCCACGTTCCTTTTCCCCCCAAGTGGGATTCGCTTTCCGTGTCCTGTGCCTGCCTTCGAGAAGGAGCTTCCCCCCTTTTCCTCCCCCTTTCCCTCCCCCCTTTTCCCTCCCCCTTTCCCTCCCCCCTTCCCCCCCCTTTTCCTCCCCCCTTTTCCTCCCCGCTTTTCCTCCCTTCCCCCTTCCCCCTTTCCCCCCCCTTTCCCCCCCCTTTCCCCCCCTTTCCCCCCCTTTTCCCCCCCTTTTCCCCCCCTTTTCCCCCCTTTTCCCCCCTTCCCCCCCTTCCCCCCCCTTCCCCCCCTTCCCCCCCCTTTTCCTCCCCCCTTTTCCTCCCCCCTTTTCCTCCCCCCTTTTCCTCCCCCCTTTTCCTCCCCCCTTTTCCCCCCCTTTTCCCCCCTTTTCCCCCCCTTTCCCCCTTCCCCCCTTTTCCTCCCCCCTTTTCCTCCCCCCTTTTCCTCCCCGCTTTTCCTCCCTTCCCCCTTCCCCCTTTCCCCCCCTTTCCCCCCCTTTCCCCCCCCTTTCCCCCCCCTTTCCCCCCCCTTTCCCCCCCTTTCCCCCCCCTTTCCCCCCCCTTTCCCCCCCCTTTCCCCCCCTTTCCCCCCCCTTTCCCCCCCCTTTCCCCCCCCTTTTCCCCCCCTTTTCCCCCCCTTTTCCCCCCCTTCCCCCCCCTTCCCCCCCCTTCCCCCCCCTTCCCCCCCCTTTTCCTCCCCCCTTTTCCTCCCCCCTTTTCCTCCCCCCTTTTCCTCCCCCCTTTTCCTCCCCCCTTTTCCTCCCCCCTTTTCCCCCCCTTTTCCCCCCCTTTTCCCCCCCTTTTCCCCCCTTTTCCCCCCCTTTCCCCCTTCCCCCCTTTTCCTCCCCCCTTTTCCTCCCCCCTTTTCCTCCCCCCTTTCCCCCCCCTTCCCCCCCCTTCCCCCCTTTCCCCCCCTTTTCCCCCCTTCCCCCCCCCCTTTCCTCCCCCCCTCCCTTCCCTCCCCTTTTTCCCTTTTCCCCCCCCTCCCCTATTTTTTTCCCCTTTTTGGGGGGGCTCAGCACCCGCAGACCCCCTCCCCACATCTCGCTTTGCACCAAAACCTCCTTCGCCGCATCCCTGGGATTGCAGCCCCGGGACCTCCTGCCGGGGAAGCTTTGGGGATTTTCCAGCTTTTTGTTCCCAGGCACAGAGTTTTTATGGAACCAGACGACGCACCGAGCCTAGAAAACCCATTTCCCTCAAAAATCGCATCTCTCTCTGACCCCCTGAGCTGTTAGGAGCCAAATTTGGCCGGTTTTATCCCAAACGAGCCGGTGATACTCCTCAGCGCTGGGATCTTGGGATGCCACGGGACCAGAGCATCCAACAGCCAGGCAAAGATTTTCGGGGGCTCCGTTAAACATCCCGCGAAATCCCATTTGCTGCCCCGATGCTCGGCCTTTCCCTTCTCCCCCGGCACGGTTTTGGGATGTATTTTGGGGAAAAAGGGTCGGAGCGGAGGCGGGAGGGGGAAGGGCGAGCTGTCAGTTATCCCGCAGCTGTGTAAACAGGCCGGGAGCGAGGAGGGCTGGGGGGGATCGGCGGGGGCTGCGGCGGGGTCGCGTTCCGGCTTTGCCGAGCCCAGAGGCTTTGCAAAGCCCCGGGAATTTGGGCTGGAAAAGGGGACGGCGTGGGGACGGGCGATTTGGGGTCACCGTCCCCCACCAGCTCCCCCAGGCTGCTCCCGGGGACGGAGGTGGCGTGGGAGGGATGGACGTCGGAGATGTGCCAGCGGGATGGTTCCCTGGATGCTTTCCGGCTTGCCCGTGGGGTTTTTGGGATGGGGATGAAGCGGCTGGGTGCCGGCATCGCGTGGATCTTCTCCACGGCGCTGGTGGTTCCTGCAGGGTCGTCTCCGGGCTGGAGCATGTGCAGGCAAAGGGAAAAGCCGGCGTGGAGGCTTTCCGCCCCCGGCGCCTGCGGGTAGTGTTTTACCCGGAAAAACGGCAGCTCGGGTCCCAAACGGACCTTTTCTCTCCCAAAATGAGAGGCCGGTGGCCACCAAGCCTGAGCCTTCGAGCCCAGCGGAGAGGAGCCTGCTGCGACCCTGTGCTGTCTCGCTGGGACACGCAACGTCGGGACAAGCGACGTTGGGACGTGCGACGTCGGGATGTGCAACGTCAGGAGGACCGGCAGTGCCTGGAGACGTAACACCAGGACAGGCAACGCCGGGATACGCAATCCTGGGGGATGAGATGCTGGGACGTGCGATGCTGGGAGATGCAACGCCGGGACACGCAACGCTGGGACGCACGATGCCAGGGCGTGGAACGCCAGGCCTTGCGATGCTTTGACATGCAACACCAGGACGCGCAACGCCGGGACGCGCAATCCTGGGACACGCGACACCACGACAAACAATGCTGGGACATGCGACGCCGGGATATGCAATCCTGGGGCGTGCGACGCCAGGACATGCAACACCGGGACATGCAATGCCAGGATATGCAACACCGGGATATGCAACACCGGGATATGCAATCCTGGGACGTACGATGCTGGGACACACAACACCAGGACACACAACGCCGGGACACGCAATCCTGGGACGTGACACCGTGACAAACAATTCTGGGACATGCGACGCTGGGATATGCAATCCTGGGACGTGCAATGCCAGGACACGCAACACCGGGACATGCAATGCCAGGATATGCAACACCGGGACACACAATGCCGGGACACACAACGCCGGGATATGCAACACCAGGATATGCAATCCTGGGACACACAATGCCGGGACACACAACACCAGGATATGCAATCCTGGGACACACAACGCCGGGACACACAACACCGGGACATGCAATGCCAGGATATGCAACACTGGGATATGCAACACTGGGATATGCAATCCTGGGACACACAACGCCGGGACACACAACGCCGGGACACACAACGCCGGGACATGCAATGCCAGGATATGCAACACCGGGATATGCAACACCGGGATATGCAATCCTGGGACACACAACGCCGGGACATGCAACACTGGAATATGCAATCCCTGGACATGAGATGCTGGGACATGCGATGCCGAGACACACAATGCTGGGACATGCAACGCCGGGACATGCAATCCTGGGACACGAGATGCCCGGACGTACGACGCCGGGACGTACAACGCCAGGACGCACAATGCTGGGACATGCCAGACTGGGACATGCCAGACTGGGACACTTAATGCCAGGCCATGCGATGCCGGGACACGCAGCGCCAGCCCTGCCGCCAGCCGGGACTTTTCCAGCGGCGCTTTTCCCCCTTCCCAGGGAAAACGTCGGAGCCGGGATCGAGCCCCGTGCGCAGAAGAGGAGAGGAAATCCGCTCATTAAAGCCCCTAATTGGGCATTAGGGGATCCCACCGTGTTTGCGCCTCCTCCCCGAGCGTGGAGGCGAAACGCCGCCGCTGCCGCCGCCACTGCCACGTGGCACGACCCCTGCCCCCCCCCCCCCCTTCCCGGCTACACCGGCCCCCGGCATGCCACCGCCACCACCCCTTCCTCCGGCTGCTGGGGCCACGGGACGGCCGCCGGCGGGGGCTCACCCCATTCCCGGGGAGGGGATGGACAGACGGATAGGAGACTTCATTGTGGTCCTACCGCTCGGGCAGGGAAGGGGTTAACTCCCCGCTTTTAATTGGGGGGTGGCTGGTAACGAGGAACCAGAACTTGCTCTAATCTCTCTGGAATGTGACCGATTTTCAACTATTTTCTTCTTTTTTTTTTTTTTTTTTTTTAATGGCTCCAATCTGCCGCTCAGCGCGCGGTTCCCGCACGTGGTGGTACAGTGGGAGCTGTGTCCCGGCTGGGGCCGAGGGGAAGGGGGACGGGGGGAAGGCGGCGAAGAGGGGGGGGGCCCTTCATTTTTCCACATTACCACTGAACCATTCGCCAGCTCTCCCCCCCCCTTTGTATATTTTGAAAGGGTTCCCCCCCCCCCCCGCTTTCCTCTCCCCTCCCCGGCCTCCTGAAACGGCTTCAAAATGAGAAGCAGCCTTTTATATACCCGGCCTTTCCCCAGCCGCTGTCCCCCCGGCGGCTTCTCCGCTTACAGAATAGCCGAGAAAGCCCCCTTTGTGATGGGGGCAGCGGGCAGGGGACGGCGAGGCGGAGCCGAAAGCGCCCGTCGGAGACGCTGGGGGCATCTCCCGCCTCGCCCCGGCACGGCCCCGGCGACGGACGGCGGGCGACGGCGTCCTGGAGCGGTTGGTAGGGATGGCGGGGGCACGGAGGGCATCGCGGGAGAGGGGCTGCGGGGATGCTCGGGGCGCGGCGCGGCTCGGAGCGGGGACAGGCACGGGGAGGTGGGGGCGTCCCGCGGGTATGGCCGTAGGGATGCTGCGGGCGCTTCGGGCATCGCCCCGGGCGCGGTCGTGGGGATGGCAGGATATCTCGTGCGTCACCCAAGCGCGGCCGTGGGGAGGCTGCGGGCATCTCGTGACGGTCATAGGGATGTCAGGATATCTCGTGCATCACCCCGGGCATGGTTGTGGGGGTATCAGGACATGTCATGTGTCACCCCAGCGTAGCCATGGGGATGCTCCAGGCATCTCGTGACAGTCATAGGGATGCTAGGATATCTCGTGCATCACCCAAGCGCGGCCGTGGGGATGCTCCGGGCATCTCATGACGGTCATAGGGATGTCAGGATATCTCGTGCATCACCCTGGGCATGGTTGTGGGGGTATCAGGACATCTCGTGTGTCACCCAAGCGTGGCCGTGGGGATGCTCTGGGCATCTCATGACAGTCATAGGGATGTCAGGATATCTCGTGCATCACCCTGGGCATGGTTGTGGGGGTATCAGGACATCTCGTGTGTCACCCAAGCGTGGCCGTGGGGATGCTCTGGGCATCTCATGACAGTCATAGGGATGTCAGGATATCTCGTGCATCACCCTGGGCATGGTTGTGGGGGTATCAGGACATCTCGTGTGTCACCCAAGCGCAGCCATGGGGATGCTGCAGGCATCCCATGACGGTCATAGGGATGTGAGGATATCTCGTGTGTCACCCAAGCGCAGCTGTGGGGATGCTGCGGGCATCTCGTGACAGTCATAGGGATGTCAGGACATCTCGTGCGTCACCCAAGCACGGCCGTGGGGATGCTCTGGGCATCTCATGACGGTCATAGGGATGTCAGGACATCTCGTGCGTCACCCAAGCGCGGCCGTGGGGATGCTCCGGGCATCTCATGACGGTCATAGGGATGTCAGGATATCTCGTGCATCACCCTGGGCATGGTTGTGGGGGTATCAGGACATCTCGTGTATCACCCAAGCGCAGCCGTGGGGATGCTCCAGGCATCCCGTGACAGTCATAGGGATGCCAGGATATCTTGTGTATCACCCAGGCGCAGCCGTGGGGATGCTCCGGGCATCTCGTGACGGTCATAGGGATGCCAGGACATGTCGTGTGTCACCCCAGCGCAGCCATGGGGATGCTCCGGGCATCTCGTGACGGTCATAGGGATGCCAGGACATCTCGTGTGTCACCCAAGCACGGCCATGGGGATGCTCCGGGCATCCCGTGACAGTCATAGGGATGTCAGGATATCTCGTGCATCACCCCGGGCATGGTTGTGGGGGTATCAGGACATGTCATGTGTCACCCAAGCGCAGCCATGGGGATGCTCCAGGCATCTCGTGACAGTCATAGGGATGCTAGGATATCTCGTGCATCACCCAAGCGCAGCCGTGGGGATGCTCCGGGCATCTCGTGACAGTCATAGGGATGTCAGGACATCTCATGCGTCACCCAAGCACGGCCGTGGGGATGCTCCGGGCATCTCATGACGGTCATAGGGATGTCAGGATATCTCGTGCATCACCCTGGGCATGGTTGTGGGGGTATCAGGACATCTCGTGTGTCACCCAGGCGCAGCCGTGGGGATGCTGCAGGCATCCCATGACGGTCATAGGGATGTCAGGATATCTCGTGTGTCACCCAAGCGCAGCCGTGGGGATGCTGCGGGCATCCCGTGACGGTCATAGGGATGTCAGGACATGTCGTGTGTCACCCAAGCGCAGCCATGGCGATGCTCTGGGCATCCCGTGATGGTCATAGGGATGTCAGGATATCTCGTGCATTCACCCCGGGCATGGTCATGGGGGTGTCGGGACATGTCATGTGTCACCCAAGCGCAGCCATGGGGATGCTCCGGGCATCCCGTGACGGTCACAGGGATGTCAGGACATGTCGTGTGTCACCCAAGCATGGCTGTGGGGATGCTCTGGGCACCTCGTGCATCACCCCAGGCATGGTCGCGGGGGTGTCAGGACATGTCGTGTGTCACCCAAGCACAGCCACGGCGATGCTCCGGGCACTTCGTGCGTTGGGCCGGTACAGCCATGGGGATGTTGGGGTGTCTCAAGTGTCACCCTGGCACGGCTGCAGGGATGCTCCGGGCACCTCGTGCATCGCCCTGGGCACGGACATAGGGGTGTCGGGACATCTTGCGCGTCACTCGGGCACAGCCGTGGGGATGCCCAGGGCATCTCCCGCGTCGCCCTGCGTACCATCGCGGAGATGTCGGGATATCTCGTGCGTCGCCTCAGTGCAGCCGTGGGGATGTCGGGGGGCATCCCCTGCATCGCCCTGGCACGGCCACAGGGATGTTGGGGCACCTCGGACATCGTCCTGGCACGGCCACAGGGATGTTGGGGCACCTCGGACACCGTCCTGGCACGGCCACAGGGATGTTGGGGCACCTCGGACATCGTCCTGGCATGGCCACGGGGATGCCGGGGCACCTCATGCATCACCCCAGCCGCGGATGCCACCGCAGCCAGCCCAGGAGCATCTCTAGCCAAAACCCTCTCCCCGTCCACGCGACG
Organism: Sarcoramphus papa; assembly: GCA_037962945.1. NCBI lineage: Eukaryota > Metazoa > Chordata > Aves > Accipitriformes > Cathartidae > Sarcoramphus > Sarcoramphus papa. The sequence continues at coordinate 5,330,117 of CM075608.1, forward strand.
CCGCAGCTTTGGTGGCACGCCGGGGCGGCAGCAGCGGCGCTCGGCTGTTTGGAACCAAGGCGGAGTTGTACGGCAGCCAGACCCCGGGGCTTCCCCGCCGCAGCCCGGCAACTTTGATCACCCAGATTTGGAGGGCGCATCAAAGCCGGCGCTTCAGGAAACGGTTCCTACCGTACCGGGGAGCGCGGGGTGTGCGGCAGGTCACGGCGCGAGCCCGCGCGGGTCACGGGGCCGCTTGCATACCAAGCGTGCTCCGAGCACGCACGGCGCCCTGGCTCCCTGCCTCCTCCGCAACCGGCCTTCCGCGGAGCGGCCGAGGGCCGGATCTGGTTACAGCTCCCCGGCACCCAGGGGTCCGTCTTGCCGCTATTATCCCGGCAGTGCCAAAAATCTCCCCCGGGGAGAGCGCGCGGTGGCATCGGGACGGGGATGCCGGAGCATCCCTGTGTGCAGGATGGGGATGGGACGTGGGGCGCCCGGTTTAGGCGGTGAAGCAGGTTTTTGGGGGGATCCCCTGCGCCGGCGGCTGCGGGAACGGTTGGGTCACGGCAAATCCTCATCTCGGGCTTTGTTGGGACCGTGCTGTGGCCGGTGGGGTTTCCTGCGGTGCCTTGTGCGGCGGTGCCATCGGCACGGATGGGGTGGCCCTGGTTTGCCAGTGGGATCATCCCTGTGGCCCGTGGGCTCCCGGCACGTGCCGGTGGGCAGTGCCATGGCTTTGCCGGGCTGCCGGGACGTGTTGGTGGGGTTGTAGCTTAGCCAGAGGTGCGGGGTGCCCGGTGGTGCCGGGCCGAGTGCCGGCGCGACGGGGGTGTGATGGGGGGTGCTGGGGGGATGCTGGAAGAAGTGCTGGAGATGGCGGGGGGGGATACTGGAGATGGAGGGAGGGATACTGGGGATGGAGAGGGAGTGATACTGGAGATGGAGGGAGGGATACTGGGGATGGGGGGGATACTGGAGATGGAGGGAGGGATACTGGGGATGGAGAGGGGGTGATACTGGAGATGGAGGGACAATACTGAAGATGGGGGGGGATACTGGAGATGGAGGGAGGATACTGGAGGTGCAGGAGGGGATACTGGAGATTGAAGGGGGATACTGGAGATGCAGAGGAGGGGATACTGGAAATGCAGGGGGGGATACTGGAAATGCAGGGGGGGATACTGGAGATGGAGGGGGGATACTGGAGATGGAGGGGGGATACTGGAGATGGGGGGGATACTGAGGATGGAGTGGGGGATACTGGAAATGCAGGAGGTGGGATGCTGGAGATGGAGGGGGGATACTGGAGATGGAGCGGGGGATACTGGAGATGCAGGAGGTGGGATACTGGAGATGGAGGGGGGGATACTGGAGATGGAGGAGGTGGGATACTGGAGATGGAGGGGGGGATACTGGAGATGGAGGGGGGATACTGGAGATGGGGGGGATACTGAGGATGGAGTGGGGGATACTGGAGATGCAGGATGTGGGATACTGGAGATGTAGGGGGGATACTGGAGATGGAGCGGGGGATACTGGAGATGCAGGAGGTGGGATACTGGAGATGGAGGGGGGGATACTGGAGATGGAGGAGGTGGGATACTGGAGATGGAGGGGGGGGATACTGGAGATGGAGGGGGGATACTGGAGATGGGGGGGATACTGAGGATGGAGTGGGGGATACTGGAGATGCAGGATGTGGGATGCTGGAGATGGAGCGGGGGATACTGGAGATGGAGCGGGGGATACTGGAGATGGAGGGGGGGATACTGGAGGTGCAGGAGGAGATGCAGAATGGATGCTGGGGGTGTACTGGAGATGCAGGAGGGGGTGCAGGGGAGATGCGGGAGGGGATGGGGGTGCAGGAGGGGACGCGGGGGGGATAGTGGAGCTGCAGGAGGGGACGCTGGAGACTGGGGGAGAGCGGGAGGCGATGCGGGGGGGCTGCAGGACACTTTGGGGGGGCTGCAGGAGGCAAGGCAGGCGGGGCTGCATCTGTCCAGCCGTGGAAGAGTTAACGCTCCCCGCAGCAGCTCCTCGCTGGGTTTTCCTCCCAGCTGCTTCGGATCAGGAAGGTTTGTACGGGCGGCGAGGAAATTCCTGCACGCAGCTGCGGCCCGTCCAGGCCACATTCCCCAGCCCCGGCATCTCGCGGGACGCACCTCCCTCCCGCCGTCTGCCGGGAAATGCCTCCGGCCCCCCTCCGCCGAAAAACACAACACAAAGCACCTTTCTTTCGGGGGCCGCTTACGTCCAGCGCCAGGGAGACAAACCCGTGCGTCGCAGCCAAGTTTAACCCAGGGAGGGAGGAAACCCCCCGAAAAAAAGCCCCATATTTGCTTCCCCCCACCCCTCGTTGCAATATGGGCCTGGTTTCTCGCGCTCCGGCAATTCGGGGTTGGTGGCGGTGCCTCGGGGACAGGGAGGGCAACCCCCCCCGGCACGGGGACAACCCCGGGGCTGAGCCCCACGGGTGATCGCAGCTTGTGCCGGGCTGTGCCGGGCATCGCCGTGTCCTAAAAAGTCTGGTTTCGGGGTAGGGTAAGGTGGCATCAGCGCAGGCAGCGGGGGGGGAATTGTGGGGAGGGGATGTGGGGGCTCGTGGCTCCCCAGCAAGACAGCACCATTTGGGGGGGAGAGATTTGGGGGGGAGAGATTTGGGGGGGAGAGATTTGGGGTTTAAGATTTGGGGGTTCGCACCATTTAGGAGAGAGATTTGGGGTTTGGGATTTGGGGGTTTGCACCATTTAGGAGAGAGATTTGGGGTTTGGGATTTGGGGGTTCGCACCATTTAGGAGAGAGATTTGGGGTTTGGGATTTGGGGGTTTGCACCATTTAGGAGAGAGATTTGGGGTTTGGGGCTTTGCACCATTTAGGAGAGAGATTTGGGATTTGGGGGTTTGCACCGTTTAGGAGAGAGATTTGGGATTTGGGGGTTTGCACCATTTAGGAGAGAGATTTGGGATTTGGGGGTTTGCACCATTTAGGAGAGAGATTTGGGGTTTGGGATTTGGGGGTTCGCACCATTTAGGAGAGAGATTTGGGGTTTGGGATTTGGGGGTTCGCACCATTTAGGAGAGAGATTTGGGATTTGGGGGTTTGCACCATTTAGGAGAGAGATTTGGGGTTTGGGATTTGGGGGTTTGCACCATTTAGGAGAGAGATTTGGGGTTTGGGGCTTTGCACCATTTAGGAGAGAGATTTGGGATTTGGGGGTTTGCACCATTTAGGAGAGAGATTTGGGATTTGGGGGTTCGCACCATTTAGGAGAGAGATTTGGGGTTTGGGATTTGGGGCTTTGCACCATTTAGGAGAGAGATTTGGGGTTTGGGATTTGGGGGTTTGCACCGTTTAGGAGAGAGATTTGGGATTTGGGGGTTTGCACCATTTAGGAGAGAGATTTGGGGTTTGGGATTTGGGGCTTTGCACCATTTAGGAGAGAGATTTGGGGTTTGGGATTTGGGGGTTTGCACCGTTTGGGGCTTTGCGCTATTTGGGGCAGGGATTTGGGATTTAGGATTTGGGGCTTTGCACCATTTATGGGGGCCGTAGGGGCGTATAGGGCTGCAAACAGCCCCAAAACTCCTGTGCCACCGGCCCACGGCGTCCTCCATGGGTTGGGGTGTCCCCGGCCGAGCGTGCGGCCGGGGCCGGGGGGATGTTTTGGGGCCGGGGGGTGTTCCGGGGCTGGCGGAGGGTGTCAGCCTGGCTCTCCTGCAGTACCTGCAGATGAAGTGGCCGCTGCTGGACGTGCCCGCCGGCGCCACGCTGAAGGACAGCCGCTCGCCCTCGCCCGCGCACTTGGTAAGAGCAGCCGAATCCCACGGGGGCGATGGGTTTCCCAGGGGAAAACCCCACTCCAGCCCCGCTGTGATGCTGATAGGATGCCTATGGCGGGGTTTTTTGGGGGGTGTGGGGGGGGTTGGCCATTGTTTCGCCCTCCCACGTGCTCTCCCTCGCTGCCCCGCAGTCGAACAAGGTCCCGGTGGTGCAGCACGCCCATCACATGCACCCGCTGACGCCGCTCATCACCTACAGCAACGACCACTTCTCGCCGGGCTCGCCGCCCGGCCACCTCTCGCCGGAGATCGATCCAAAGACAGGTGAGCATGGGGCTGGGGAGGGGGGGGGACACACACGGCATCGGCCGAGCTGGGACACGTTCGGGTGAGCAAAGGGACCGTGACGGTATCGGTGCCGTGCTGGGAATGGGGTGCTCTCTGTCCGATGCTCCCTCTGCTTCCCGGATGGTTTTCACAGCCTGGTCCCTGGGTGGTGGGAAGGGGACGGGGATGGGTCCTGGTCACGGGTTTGGTTGGGGCGCGTGGGGATCCCTCCGGGTCTCCGTTATGGTTGTCTCAGGATCCTGTTCCCATGCTCCAGATGGGTCGATGGGTGCTGGGAGAGAGACGGGGTGCTCGGAGGGAGACGGGGTGCTTGGAGGGAGACTCTGTGCTCAGGGGCAGCCATGGTACTCGGAGGAAGAGGGGGTGCTCAAAGGGAGGGTGCTCGGAGGAAGAGGGGGTGCTCAAAGGGAGGGTGCTTGGAGGAAGAGGGGGTGCTCAAAGGGAGGGTGCTCGGAAGAAGAGGGGGTGCTCAAAGGGAGGGTGCTTGGAGGAAGAGGGGGTGCTCAAAGGGAGGGTGCTCGGAAGAAGAGGGGGTGCTCAAAGGGAGGGTGCTCGGAGGAAGAGGGGGTGCTCAAAGGGAGGGTGCTCGGAGGAAGAGGGGGTGCTCAAAGGGAGGGTGCTCGGAGGGAGACGGGGTGCTTGGAGGGAGACTCTGTGCTCAGGGGCAGCCATGGTACTCGGAGGAAGAGGGGGTGCTCAAAGGGAGGGTGCTCGGAAGAAGAGGGGGTGCTCAAAGGGAGGGTGCTCGGAAGAAGAGGGGGTGCTCAAAGGGAGGGTGCTTGGAGGAAGAGGGGGTGCTCAAAGGGAGGGTGCTCGGAGGAAGAGGGGGTGCTCAAAGGGAGGGTGCTCGGAAGAAGAGGGGGTGCTCAAAGGGAGGGTGCTCGGAGGAAGAGGGGGTGCTCAAAGGGAGGGTGCTCGGAGGAAGAGGGGGTGCTCAAAGGGAGGGTGCTTGGAGGAAGAGGGGGTGCTCAAAGGGAGGGTGCTCGGAGGAAGAGGGGGTGCTCAAAGGGAGGGTGCTCGGAAGAAGAGGGGGTGCTCAAAGGGAGGGTGCTCGGAAGAAGAGGGGGTGCTCAAAGGGAGGGTGCTCGGAAGAAGAGGGGGTGCTCAAAGGGAGGGTGCTTGGAGGAAGAGGGGGTGCTCAAAGGGAGGGTGCTCGGAAGAAGAGGGGGTGCTCAAAGGGAGGGTGCTTGGAGGAAGAGGGGGTGCTCAAAGGGAGGGTGCTTGGAGGAAGAGGGGGTGCTCAAAGGGAGGGTGCTCGGAGGAAGAGGGGGTGCTCAAAGGGAGGGTGCTCGGAGGAAGAGGGGGTGCTCAAAGGGAGGGTGCTCGGAGGAAGAGGGGGTGCTCAAAGGGAGGGTGCTCGGAAGAAGAGGGGGTGCTCAAAGGGAGGGTGCTCGGAGGAAGAGGGGGTGCTCAAAGGGAGGGTGCTCGGAAGAAGAGGGGGTGCTCAAAGGGAGGGTGCTCGGAGGAAGAGGGGGTGCTCAAAGGGAGGGTGCTCGGAGGAAGAGGGGGTGCTCAAAGGGAGGGTGCTCGGAGGAAGAGGGGGTGCTCAAAGGGAGGGTGCTTGGAGGAAGAGGGGGTGCTCAAAGGGAGGGTGCTTGGAGGAAGAGGGGGTGCTCAAAGGGAGGGTGCTCGGAGGAAGAGGGGGTGCTCAAAGGGAGGGTGCTCGGAAGAAGAGGGGGTGCTCAAAGGGAGGGTGCTTGGAGGAAGAGGGGGTGCTCAAAGGGAGGGTGCTTGGAGGAAGAGGGGGTGCTCAAAGGGAGGGTGCTCGGAGGAAGAGGGGGTGCTCAAAGGGAGGGTGCTCGGAGGAAGAGGGGGTGCTCAAAGGGAGGGTGCTCGGAAGAAGAGGGGGTGCTCAAAGGGAGGGTGCTCGGAGGAAGAGGGGGTGCTCAAAGGGAGGGTGCTCGGAAGAAGAGGGGGTGCTCAAAGGGAGGGTGCTCGGAAGAAGAGGGGGTGCTCAAAGGGAGGGTGCTTGGAGGAAGAGGGGGTGCTCAAAGGGAGGGTGCTCGGAGGAAGAGGGGGTGCTCAAAGGGAGGGTGCTCGGAAGAAGAGGGGGTGCTCAAAGGGAGGGTGCTTGGAGGAAGAGGGGGTGCTCAAAGGGAGGGTGCTCGGAAGAAGAGGGGGTGCTCAAAGGGAGGGTGCTCGGAGGAAGAGGGGGTGCTCAAAGGGAGGGTGCTCGGAAGAAGAGGGGGTGCTCAAAGGGAGGGTGCTCGGAGGAAGAGGGGGTGCTCAAAGGGAGGGTGCTCGGAGGAAGAGGGGGTGCTCAAAGGGAGGGTGCTCGGAGGAAGAGGGGGTGCTCAAAGGGAGGGTGCTTGGAGGAAGAGGGGGTGCTCAAAGGGAGGGTGCTTGGAGGAAGAGGGGGTGCTCAAAGGGAGGGTGCTCGGAGGAAGAGGGGGTGCTCAAAGGGAGGGTGCTCGGAAGAAGAGGGGGTGCTCAAAGGGAGGGTGCTCGGAAGAAGAGGGGGTGCTCAAAGGGAGGGTGCTTGGAGGAAGAGGGGGTGCTCAAAGGGAGGGTGCTTGGAGGAAGAGGGGGTGCTCAAAGGGAGGGTGCTCGGAGGAAGAGGGGGTGCTCAAAGGGAGGGTGCTCGGAGGAAGAGGGGGTGCTCAAAGGGAGGGTGCTTGGAGGAAGAGGGGGTGCTCAAAGGGAGGGTGCTCGGAGGAAGAGGGGGTGCTCAAAGGGAGGGTGCTCGGAAGAAGAGGGGGTGCTCAAAGGGAGGGTGCTCGGAAGAAGAGGGGGTGCTCAAAGGGAGGGTGCTTGGAGGAAGAGGGGGTGCTCAAAGGGAGGGTGCTCGGAGGAAGAGGGGGTGCTCAAAGGGAGGGTGCTCGGAGGAAGAGGGGGTGCTCAAAGGGAGGGTGCTCGGAAGAAGAGGGGGTGCTCAAAGGGAGGGTGCTCGGAGGAAGAGGGGGTGCTCAAAGGGAGGGTGCTCGGAAGAAGAGGGGGTGCTCAAAGGGAGGGTGCTCGGAGGAAGAGGGGGTGCTCAAAGGGAGGGTGCTCGGAGGAAGAGGGGGTGCTCAAAGGGAGGGTGCTTGGAGGAAGAGGGGGTGCTCAAAGGGAGGGTGCTCGGAAGAAGAGGGGGTGCTCAAAGGGAGGGTGCTCGGAGGAAGAGGGGGTGCTCAAAGGGAGGGTGCTCGGAGGAAGAGGGGGTGCTCAAAGGGAGGGTGCTCGGAGGAAGAGGGGGTGCTCAAAGGGAGGGTGCTCGGAGGAAGAGGGGGTGCTCAAAGGGAGGGTGCTTGGAGGAAGAGGGGGTGCTCAAAGGGAGGGTGCTCGGAAGAAGAGGGGGTGCTCAAAGGGAGGGTGCTCGGAGGAAGAGGGGGTGCTCAAAGGGAGGGTGCTCGGAGGAAGAGGGGGTGCTCAAAGGGAGGGTGCTCGGAGGAAGAGGGGGTGCTCAAAGGGAGGGTGCTCGGAAGAAGAGGGGGTGCTCGGAGGCCAACAGGGTGCTCAGAGGCTGCCACGTCCATGCTTTAACACCGCTTCCCCTTCTTCCCTCCTTCCCTCTCTCCGCAGGAATCCCGCGGCCGCCGCACCCCTCGGAGCTGCCCCCCTATTACCCGCTCTCGCCGGGAGCCGTGGGCCAGATCCCGCACCCGCTGGGCTGGCTCGTGCCGCAGTAAGGATGGGTTTGACCCCGGGCTGGGGGCTGACTCCCACCTCTGCGTCCCTGTCCCCCGGCAGGTCCCGTGAGCCCCACGTCCCCCTGAGACCCTCCTCCTCTTCCCACTTTATCCACTTTTTCCCCTGCGAGCTCAGTGGGATGCCGAGGGCTCGCGTGGGGGTTGGGAAGGGAGGGGCTCCCCACCGCTGGAAATTTTGGGCATCATCAGGATGGAGATCGGCTGGAGACTGGTCCAAGGGCCCCCGTGAACTGGGGAGGGATCTTTTCACCCCTAAAGCTGGTACGTTTGCAGGCAAGGACAGCCCGTGTACTCCATCCCTCCCGGCGGCTTTCGGCACCCCTACCCCGCCCTCGCCATGAACGCCTCCATGTCCAGGTGGGTCTCGGCAGGGACGAGGGACCCTTCCTTGGGCATCCCGGAGCTGGCGGCGGGATTTTGGCCGCTTCTTAGAGGACGATGCGGGACTCGGCCCCGCGGCAGCGTCGGCAGTGGGTGCTCCCGGGGAGACCGCTCTCTGCGCGGGTGCAGACCAGTCCCAGGAGGTCGTGGTGGCCTCCTCAGCCAAAAGCAGCCCCGGGAGCGTGCGGGTGGTCCCCACGGGTGGGGGAAAAGCGGCATCCCGTGGGCTCAGGGCATTGCTTACGTTGGGTCCGTGTTACCGTCCTGCACAAGCTGGGGTGGGATCCAGCGTAAAACCAGACCCCCAGCTGGGTTGAGGCTGGTGGTCTCTTAACCCCGGAGGTTCTGAGGAGGGTTTGGGGTGGGAACTGGGGGCTGTTGGTGCCCGTGGGGAGCTGACGAGCCCTCCCCTCCCGCTCCCTCCGCTGCAGTTTGATGTCCAGCCGTTTCTCCCCGCACATGGTCCCACCGCCCACCCATGGGCTGCACCCCTCGGGCATCCCGCACCCGACCATCGTCTCACCCATCGTGAAGCAGGAACCCAGCCAGCCCAGCGTCAGCCCCGGAGGCAACTCGTGAGTGGGGGACGGGACGGCCCCAGGGACAGGAGCTCATCCCCTGGGTGCCCTGCACGGTGCAGAGCGGGTCCTGACCCGCCGTCCCGCTCGTTGCAGGAAATCCCCCGTCACTGTGAAGAAGGAGGAGGAGAAGAAACCCCACATCAAGAAGCCGCTCAATGCCTTCATGTTGTACATGAAGGAGATGAGGGCCAAGGTGGTGGCCGAGTGCACGCTGAAGGAGAGCGCCGCCATCAACCAGATCCTGGGCAGACGGGTACGGCCCTTTCCCTTGGCACTGCCCGCTTTGTCACCTTAAAATGGCTTTCAGCCCCCTTTACTCCACCTCTCCCCACGGCTCGGTCCCTTGACCTGGGGCATCGCCAGCCCCGGAGGTCCCGGCGAGCTGGTGGGGACCTGGGTGGCAACAGGATGGCAAGGGGATGGGGCGGGCGGGGTGGGAGCTCTGCAGCCCCAGGGCAGTGTGTCCTCGTGGCCAGCAGCGCGGCTTTGGGGTTTGCAGCGTGGCTTTGGGGTTTGCAGCGTGGCTTTGAGGTTTGCAGCGTGGCTTTGAGGTTTGCAGCGTGGCTTTGGGGTTTGCAGCACGGCTTTGGGGTTTGCAGCACGGCTTTGGGGTTTGCAGCACGGCTTCGGGGTTTGCAGCGTGGCTTTGGGGTTTGCAGCGTGGCTTTGGGGTTTGCAGCGTGGCTTCGGGGCTTGCAGCGTGGCTTTGGGGCTTGCAGCGTGGCTTCGGGGCTTGCAGCGTGGTCTCTCCTCCCCCCTGCAGTGGCACTCGCTGTCGCGGGAGGAGCAGGCGAAGTACTACGAGCTCGCGCGGAAAGAGCGGCAGCTGCACTCGCAGCTCTACCCGACGTGGTCGGCGCGGGACAACTACGTACGTGTGACACCCCCCCCCCCCCAAGCCCCGCGGCCGCGGGGACCGGCCGGGAGGCGGCCTCCCCTCCTGTCCCCTTGCCGGGTTCCCGGATGGCTCCTCTCCCAGGGCCTTTGGCCGGTGGGAGGGTGCTTGCTGTGCTCGGGGAGGTCGGTGTTTGGGGTGCTGGGGGCAGTGGGCAATGGTGCCGAGTCCCCGGGGATGCTCTGCTGCCGTCAGTGGCTCCTGCATCCCCGTGAGCTGCTCCGGGGCACCGTCAGCCCCATTTCTCATCCGTCGAGCAGCCCCCAAGGGCTCTCCGGTGGCAGAAAGCCACAAAAGGACTTTATAATATTTTCCAGGGCAAGAAAAAGAAGAGAAAGCGAGAGAAGCTGGCCCAGCAGCAAAGCCACGACACGGAGAGTGAGTATCCCCCCTGCCAGCCCCTTCCCTCCTCCAGCTTTCGGCCGCTCACGCCGTCCTCCATCGTTCGCAGGCTCCCTGGCATCCAAGAGCAAGAAGCCGTGCGTGCAGTACCTGCCGGCCGAGAAACCGTGCGACAGCCCCACGTCCTCCCACGGCAGCATGCTGGATTCGCCCGCCACGCCGTCGGCCGCCCTGGCATCCCCGGCCGCGCCGGCTGCCACCCACTCGGAACAGGCTCAGCCCCTCTCGCTCACCACCAAGCCGGAGGCCAGGGCTCAGCTCGCCGTGCATTCAGCCGCCTTCCTCTTGGGCAAAGCCGCCTCTTCTTCTTCTTCTTCTTCTTCTTCTTCTTCCTCCTCTTCCTCCTCTTCCTCCTCCTCGAGCCTCGGCAGCCCGCCCTCGCTCCTCTCCAGACCCATCCCCTTCACCTCGGTGCCCTCCACGGCTCTCCTCTCCTCGCCTCCGTCCTTCACGGCTGCCATCCCGTCCCCGCAGGCTGCCCTGGCCGTGCTGCAAACGCAGCCCCTTTCCCTGGTCACCAAACCTGCTGACTAAGGGAAAAACTCATCCCCCCTCGTCCCGTCCTGTCCGTCCCCTCCCTGCTGTACATTGCAGAAGCCACAATCAAGATTCAAATGCAGCCAAAACCATTATTGGTCAATATTTGACCCTTTCTGAACTCTTTTGTAAGCAGACTCTGGAGGAAGGGGCTTTCTGCCCAGAGCTGCTGCCAGCAGTCGACCTAAAGACCGTTTTTATTAAAAAAAAGGAAAAAAAAAAGGAAAAAAAAAGGAAAAGAAGCCCTCCGCAAGCTGCCGACGATGGAAATCTCCTGCGAGCTGACCGTGGGCGCGAGCCAAGCGCCCGTCGCTGCCGCAAGGCACGGTGATGCCGACAGCCCGGCGCTCCCGTGCGTGGGCATGCCGGCGCCGACCGCGGCGGGCATTGAGCTAGGGCCGGCGCTCCGTCCCGGAGGCAAGAGCAGAAAAGCTGGCTACCGACCCGGTGCCACCGGATGCTCCCAAGTCCTCCCGTCCTGCGGCTCCGCTCCCAGCCACGGTGGTTGCCTTCGCTCCGTCCCAGCGAGGAGCTGGATCCTGCCCTGAGGATGCTGCACCGGCGGCCCTGCTCCTTCCCGCGGTCGTGCTGGGGTGGGCAGGATCCGGGGCTGAGCCCTGGGTGGGGTTGGTTTTTTTTTTTTTCCCCTTGAAACCCTGTTATTTTTCACAAAAGGAAATAAAACTACAGCTGCAACTCGCTGCGTGAGCGTGGTCAGTGGGGGAAGCGCTCGCTCCTTGCCCGTCGCCACCTTCTCCCCGCCAGCGCTCGAGCATCACCGTGGGCCGGGAAGCATCTCGGGATGGGGCGCTGGTTCAGCCCCAGAGCGGGGCACGGGGCCAGGCACGGTCCCAGCCTGAAAGCATCACCCAGACGCCACCATCGATGGGCACAGGGCGATTTTGGGGCATCCATCCCAAACCTGTGGTGGAACGAGCAGGGCTGCGTACGGTTTGCTGGAGAGATAGGGGCAGCAGGATGCGGGGGATTAGGTAAACCAGTTCAGGGGGTGCCTGAGAAGCCGAGGCGTGCGAGTTACTGGTGTGTATCTCACGGCCAGGAACTGCAGGATGCCCTGTGCCTGCTTCTTCCAAACCAGGAATGAAAAGAGAGATTAGGATGAAAAAGGACCTGCACAAAAGGTCACCCCGTGGATTTTCAACCGATCTTAAGTTCTCGTTCAGTTCAACACTTGAGCTAACCACGACTCTTCCGTCTCACTATATTTTTAACAGGAAAAAAACCTATCTCAAAGTTTTCCCGTTGAAAGTCCCAATTTTGTTTTCTATTGCAGATTTAATTCCGAGCTGCGCCCGCCCAGAGGTGATTTGTGGTGGTTATAGTCCCATTTCATTCCCCTTTCTGAATTTCTTGGCCAATTTCCATTTCCCGGGACCCAGCCTGGCTCCTCTCTACCTGCGCCAGCGCTGCGTGGTGGGGACCACGGTGTCCTCGGGCTCCCAGGCCGTGGCGGTGGGCAACGTCCAAACCGGCACCGTCGGCGATGGGCTGAGCCCTTCCTGCGGCTGCTCCGGCTCTCAGTTCGGTGGGTGCTTTTGCTCATTTGGTGGAATAAACGACGCCTTCGCCTCCCGTTGTGACACTTCTCTTTTCCTTTCCAGTGCCGAGCTGGTGTGAGAAGCCACTGGGGAAGTATTTTCAGCAAACTGGAGCAGCAGCAGGTGTCCATCTGCAGGTAGAGGGGAACAGGGACCATCGTGGTGTCGTGTCCTTAAGGAAGAGACGGCGTCCGCGTTTCCCAGACGTTGTGCGAGACGAGTGCGTGCCACGGGGTGATGCCGGCATCTGTAACGCCAGCAGATGACGCCTGGATTCGAGGATTCCTATTTCCATATTGGAGCCGGGCAGAACTACCAAAGAAGTACAGCCGAGCGATGCCCCCAGCTGTGGGTGCAGACACGAGCAAAGCCTCGAGCCCTTGCATGAGCACCAGGGACACATTCGGAGCAAACACTGGCTCCCGGAACCTCGTGAAAGCTCCGGATGACTTCTGAAAACAGTGACGGTAGCTCCGGCAAGAGCACAGCTTCTCCCGTCCAGCTGAGGATCATCTTCTGGACTGGAAGCGACAGCTTAAATTCACAGCTCAGAGCATCCCAGCCGGGTGGTAGCTCCCAAAATCATTGCTCTAAGGGGTCCCGGCTAGTTGAGAGCCTCGAGCAGCGAGAGGAGCCTGCAGCAGACCTAGCTCCTGCGTACCAGCTTCTTGGTGGCCACCACCAAAGCCTCCGAGCACAAGAAAGTGCCTGGAGCATCTTTATTCACTGTCGCACCCAAGACAGCCCCGAACTCGGTAGGCGTTACCGTTCCACACACAAAATTGTTTAAAGCTCTTGCTTTCAAAGAACAAATTTGTAAATGCTGGGATAGGGCATGGTTCCTCCGCAGCAGCGCCCAAGAGGACCAGCTACGGTGCTTTAATTAATGGCATCCTGATAGCGTGTCGCGCGGTTGTGCGAGATCCAGGACTGAGAGGATTAGAGTGTCACCGAAAACGTGCGTGGCCGTCATTTGAAAAGAGGCAAAACGTAGCTTTTTTTAGCAAGGCTGTTCCAAGAAGCTGGTTTTCTGCGAGGAACGTCTGGATCGCATGCAGCCTCGCTCTCCCCAACACCGGGAGCGGGCTGCAGACAAACAACTTCTTGAATTAGATTTCATGGAAAATTAAAGGCATGAAGAGACCTGTCACAAGAATTAAAGTCTGAACTGGAGCCAGACAGCTTCAAACAGATGTTGGACTTCAGCAGGAGAATATTTCTTTGTTTTACTCGGCATTTTCCCATACAGAAAGGGAACATCTGTTGCGATGCTTTCGCAGTGCTCCTAAACTGAGATAGGCTTGGATTATCCCCTGCTAGAAGAGAAGCAACTGGCCACCAAAGCCCTCTTGGCTTCGCTCCTCCTGGAGAAGAGGGCAAGACCAGTTAGGTGTTGCTCCAGTCTCAATGAACACGCCGAAGCTGTCTGAGTGGAACCAGGCTGATCGTGGTATCCGTGTATCCTTCCTGCTTGCAGCTAGATGAAAATGTTGCATTCAGACTGGTTATCGATAGAAAACCGATTCCTTAGCAGGTTTTTCTTTGTCTTCTGGGAGGTGCTTCAATACGAGGAAAATTCTGGGGTTTGCCTTCGTTGCAGAAAAACCTGAATATCCAGTGTGTTTCAGCTTGGGCTGTTGCGGCAAGGAGGCCTGGTAGCACCTCTCCTCTTTTTTGGACAAGTTTTAGACTACGTTTCTCACGATGCTTAACTTATCCTCAGACCTGGGAGCTGAAATCGAGCCAGGCAGCCCAGGGTGCAGAGGAGAGCCGTGCGTGGAGTTCCTGGGGAGCTCTCTCGCAGGGTTTCCCAGTCACAAGAATTCACTTTTCAAACTTGCAACAAAAAAAACAATTTTGCGGCCAAAGATTCCTGATTTTTCCTTCGGTCCCCTGAGAAAATGAGGCGCCTGCCACTGCACGCTCCCAGGTCCTGCTTTGTAGATGACTTTTTTTTCATAGGGTGCATCCCAACCACGTCCAACGAAGGGGGAAAAAGTCAGGGAGGGAATGACCTGGTGTCCCACGGAGAGTCGGCAGCAGAAGGAAGGGATAGCATGGTGTAAAGAGCAGGGAGAGGTGGGACAGCCGGGTTCTGCCTCAGCTGAGAGGCACGAAAGAGCTGGGACGGGGGACGTCGTGCCAATGACGGGGTCCCCGTCGCTCTCCCGGCGGCGGCAGATGTTGCTGTTTGCACGCACAGGTCGAGACGGTACGAACACCCCGTGGGGCCAAGCCGTGGCTGCGCGAAGGCGGGGTGAGACGGACCTGCTCGTTTGGGGTTTGCCGTCGTCGCCGACAGTGGAGGTCCACGCAGAAAGTGCCGAGAAGCGGCGGGAGGTACGGCCGGGCGGGAGAGCTGGGAGCAGCCGGGTGAACGATGAAGCTGGAATTGGGAACGGGCGGCCCCGTTCTTGGGAAATACACGTTCACCATCGTTGCCACCCATTCCCAGAGTGAAACAAAGTTCAAGGAGCGCCTGATGTCTCCTGGCCGAGAATACTCCAGGTGAGCAACTACCGCAGAGCTGTGCTTGGGGCGGCCGGGGAGCTGGGCTGCGGCGCGGCAAATAGGCAGCAACCAGGAACGGCACGGGGAGAGGGGAGGGATGCGCCTGTGAGTCCGTCCCTGTCCAGAAACGTGATGTACGGTAAGAAGAGGTTTAAAACCTCGATTAAAGGGTGCCATCTTTGTGACGAGCCCAGCCCTAAACTGGCTGCAGCTATCGTGGGGGTTTTTTTTATTGCCGGGAGCTGGCGAACGTCTCGTTAAGAGCTTGTCAAGAGCAAAGTTCTGGGAGAGCTCGCTCTGGTGTGTGGGTAGCATCTGGGAGCCAGCTTGGTGCTTTCCCTACTTTTTTTTGGAAGCGGGGTTACTTCTGTCACCTCCGTCCGCTTGCTTAATTGCGGCCATCTTGATCAAACGGCCCCCAGCCCCCTCTCCCTCCGCAGCTCTGGCTATTCACTAATTGAAATGCCTAATGAGGTCCCAGGGGTCTCCTGCAGAGATGGAGCTAATTAGGGGCTCCACCACGAACCCGGCGAGCAGCAGCAAATGAAACGAAGGTTTCCTCGAACCTGCTTTTTTTGCGAGGGGCCGGGGGGAGGGCGCACCAGATGTCCTGTTTCCCCGCTCCGCACCGGGGTAAGGCTGGCGCTCCGCAGACTCCAGGCTCCTGCCAAAGCAGCTGGTGCAGAGGCAGTGGCTACACTTAATACATTTTAATTAGCATCATTAAATTCTTCCATTTGCTAATTGTTTCTCCTTTTGATCCTTTATCCTGAGCAGATTAGCCCTCGGGGGAAAGGGACGGGATGGGGGATGCAGGCACTTCTGACAAGGTGAGGACTTTATTATCTTCAGGCGCGGGGTTGTCACCAGACCTTGGGAGACCACGCTAAAACGCCCCGCTTGGTGCTAAATTAAAGGCCAGATTTGCGCGGCCAGCCTGTTCGTGGCCGTCGCGGCTACTCTCACAAAGAGTCATCCCCAAAAAGCGACATCCCGCAAGGATTTATGAGAAGAGAGAGTACCAGTCTAGGAAACCAACCAAAACCTCGCTTAAGTTTGAATGCAAAGGAGTTGTTTTTCAGGCGATAAAGGACCAGCAGCTGCCATCACGTTGGGAAGCAGCTGGGTGGGACCGACAGAGAATTTCCTCCGCCCGCTTCGCAGCAGAGATGGTAATCCTCAGTCCTCCTTCTTTTCCTCCTACCAGCCTGCATCCGCGTAATCGCGCTGAAGCCAGAAGCGACTTCCTTGTTGTCCACGTCGATGGCAGCTTCCCGTTCCTCGGGCTGCGCGGAGAGGGTACAGCCGCACGGAGGTTAGGTCAGGTCGCTGGTCCTGTTTATCGCGTTTTAGCCAAGGAAACGGTTGAAGGAAAACGAGCCTGGCGTGAGCCACCAGGCGCTGAGCTGATGTCAGCCTCGTACTCGGTATTTTGGGCAGAATTCTGTTCCCAGATGCATTGTTGTAAATCCAGAGGAACTTGGCCTCCGTTCAGTTACTCTTGACTTCCAGGGGTGTGAGTGAAAGCTGAACTGGCTTGGCATGAGAAATAGCCTCGCTTGTCTGTTTTAAATCTCAACAAAAGCATTGGGCCAACTGTTCTTCTGTCTCCTTAGAAAGGCAGGCATGGGCAGAACCGAGCTGCTAGGATTATTGGAATGTATTGAATTGAATAGAGGATTGGAAAAAAAAAAAAGGAGAAAAATCAGCCACATAATCCATCACGCTCTGAGGCCAAGTCAGGATTATTCCCCAAAGTATTATCGCTGTGCAGGACTCATTTGGTTTGCATGTTGAACGACGTTGTGATATTTTTCTGTGGTTTAGCGTGAAACAGACTGACTGGAGCAGCTAACGAATTCGCGATGTTATTGCGATTCCTTCTGGAGACACGTGAGACTTCGCTGCTTGTCTTTCAGCACTCAGCGCTGCAGGGTGCCGCGGTATGGACGAGACGGCTCTGGTGGCACCAAGCAACAGCGGGAAGCGCGCACGGTCTGGAGTGGTTAAGCACCAAGGAAGTTCATCCTGCGGGGAGATGAAGGCAAATCCATCGATCTAAAAGGAAAGAAGTGCGATGACGGGGAGCACAGATTGGGTTTGTTACTAATAAGCCAAATTACAGAGACTTGATGGCATAATTTATGCAGCTGAAAAACTGATATCAAAGGTCTAGCTGGTTTGGGAAGGACAGGCAGGGAAAAAGCTGGAGATAAAACTTCTTAAGCATGATGTACCCCCATGCTGACATCCCTACACAGAGGGAGACAGACCTGTGCAAGGTCCCTGGGTAGCAGTAACGAACATGAGGAAGACCCAGGAAGAACATCTGGAGCTCTTTGTTTTACCAGGATCCCCCAAAAAGCCACGGCTCAGCAGACATCTGCTGGAAAAGGAATACAGCAGGAGGCAAACCCTCTGAGAAAGTCTTGGAGAGCCAGGGGGGAGAACTTTTGGACACAGCAGGTGACGTATGGCTGGAAAACAACCACAGACGACATCAATCACAGCTCAAGGACACCCAGTGCCACAGCCACCTTGCCTCGCTGCGGCAGGGTCGCAGTTCTCTCCTACGAAGACAGGCTGAGGCTCTCTCCCAGCCTGGAGAAGAGAAGGCTCCGGGGAGACCTTACAGCAGCCTTCCAGTACCTAAAGGGGCTTAGAAGAAAGCTGGAGAGGGACTTTTTACAAGAGCCTGTAGCGATAGGCCAAGGGGTAATGGCTTTGAACTGCAAGAGGGTAGATTTAGATGAGAAGTTAGGAAGAAGTTCTTCACTGTGAGGGCGGTGAGGCCCTGGCACAGGTTGCCCAGAGCAGTTGTGGACACCCCATCCATCCCTGGAAGTGTTGAAGGCCAGGTTAGATGGGGCTTTGAGCAACCTGGCCTAGCGGAAGGTGTCCCTGCCCATGGTGGGGGGGTGGAACTGGGTGATCTTTAAGGTCCCTTCCAACCCAAAGCATTCTATGATTCTGTGATTCATGGACCTGAGGACATCAAATCCACCTGAGGAGCTCAGCTATGGGCTCCAGACCCCCGTAGCTGCCCAGACTGTGGTAGAAGGATGACAGGCAGATTTGGGGATCTTTCTACATTTTGATTGTATCTGCATCAAGTACAGGTCGGTTTATATTCCAGGCAGCAGAGCAGGAGGTTGGAGATGGGTAGGATTATCAGTAAGACATGATGAAATCCTTCTGTTTGTTCTGCTGACCAAGCTGGAGGATCGTCCCCAATTTTGGGCAGTATCCTTCAAGGTGTGGAGTGCCTGGAGAAAGCCCAGAAGAGAGCAAGAACACAAGCTACAGGAAAAGATGGACATTCAGTCCGGAGAAGGGAGACATAACAGTCTTCAGTCGATAAATTATCTACAGAGGAAAGAAGTAAATAGTCCTCGGTGCCCACGGGGAGCTGAAAGCTGATCTGCTGCTGCTGGTGGGAAGAGCTGTAGTTGAACGGGACGTGTCTAGCCTGGCCAAAAAAGACAAAAAAAAAAAGGTTATCGGAGGTGTTGGAGCGGCCACGCTCCCCCGACGTGGCCGTTGTCCTCAGGAGCACTTTCGGGACGCGGTCCTGAACCAAAGGAAGGGAAATTAGCCCCGATTTCTCACCAGTCACCCCCCGCCACGGCCTGTGTCCTCCCCCATAAGATGGAGGCAGGCAGAGGGTCAGGACGCCGTCCACACAGGACCGAATTTGGGGGGGAGAAAAGGCCCGGCCCTCGAAGCACGTCTCAGCGACCCCATTTAGGGCCGCTGCTCACAAAGTCCCAGCACTGGTTTCTCGAGGCCTGGACACAGCCCCCCAAACGGCAGGTTTTACCTCAAAACGCTGCTTTTACCCCAAAGATGGAGCAGCGTTGCTGAGGCAGCTCTGCCCGTCACCAGGCCTCCACACGCCAGGGACCGTTAAGCCCCGCCCTTAATTTGCATAAGACACGCCCAATTTGACTGAGCACCCGCCCTTTCTACCTAAACCCCACCCCGATTCTCCACAAGCCCCGCCCCGATGCCCACAGGCCCCGCCTCTACTCTCCCTAAACCGGCCCTTGCTTCTCAACAGGCCCCGCCTCAGAGTCTGAGCAAGCCCCGCCCCCGCTTCTCCCCAAGACCTGCCTCCTTCCTCTCAGCCCCGCCCCGCTTCCCCTTAAACCCCGCCCCAACCGTCTCAAGCCCCGCCCCAAGACCCTCAGCCACGCCCCAAGACCTTCAGCCACGCCCCTTCCCTTCCTTCACACCCACCCACCCCCCCGCGGCCGTTCTCCCGCCCGCCCGCCGCCTCCCTGCTCTCGCGAGATCTCCTACCGGAAGTGGCGCCCGTCTTGCCGGAAGCGGAAGCGGGCGGGCCGGTCGGTGGCGGTGAGGGCCGTTGCGGTCGGGCCGCCATGCTGCTGCGGCTGCTCCTGCTGCTCTCAGCGCTCTGCGCCGCCGCCCGGGCCGAGGGTGAGAGGCCGGCGGGGGCGGGGGGGTGGGCAGTGAGAGGGGCCTGTGGCCGGGGGGGGGGGAACCGGCTGGGCGGAACCGGCGGGGAGGGCCGTGGCCGGGGGGCCCCGGGGTGAGGTGGCTGAGGGGGAGCGGTTGGGCTGGGCGCTCGGCAGTGCCGGGGAGGGGGAGTAGCGAAGCCGGGGCAGCGCTTGCCCTCGGGCCGGGGTGGGTCTGGCACGGGTGCTTGGTTTGCGGGGGCTCTTCTGCCGTTGGGTCCTCGCCGCGGGGGGGGGGGGGAGTGCGGCGGGGGGGCTGGGGGGGCTCCTTCGGGGGCACCCTGCCGCCGGTCTCGTCACCACTTTGGTTCCCCCCCTCCCATCTCCCTTACAGGGGGGGTTTCCTTCCGCTTTTGGCAGCGGGGGGGGCTGCCTTGGCCGGGGAGCTGTGTTGGGCAGGCAGGCACGCTGCCTGCGCCGAGCGCAGGGGCAGGCGGTGACCGCGGGCTCTGTGTGTTTGCTGACAGCTAACGGGCAGGGCTCAGAGCAAAGGGAGTCCAGTAGAATTCCAGCAGGCACTGGGGGATCCCCCCAGCCTGGAGCACCTAAAAGCCCGGAAGCCGCAGGAGCTGGGCCCCCGAATGAGTCCAGACCGAACGGCGAGCCGCACTCTGGGTCGGATCCCCCCAACAACAGACAGCCCACGTTGAACCCGAATAATGGAGGGGCGATGGGTAGGGCCCAGAACGGCATGGATGGGTCTGCCCACGGGAGCGGCGTGCAGAAGCAGGGCAATGGCCAGGGTGACCAAGGCAGCAGCGCTGGTAACCAGACCAACAGCCAGAGCAGCAGCCCTGGTAACGGGGACAGCAGCCCCAGCAACGAGAGCCAGGGTGGCGGCAACCCCAGCAACAAGAACCAGGGCGGCGGCAACCTCCAGGACCAGGGCAGCAGCAACCACCAGGATGGCAACAACGCCAACCAGGGCGGCAACAACCAGGACAGCAGCAACGCCAACCGGGACAGCAACAACCAGGGCGGTAACAACGCGAACCAGGGTGGCAACAACCAGGACAGCAACAACATGAACCAGGGCGGCAACAACCAGGGTGGCAGCAACCAGGACAGCAACAACGTGAACCAGGGCGGCAACAACCAGGACAGCAACAACGTGAACCAGGGCGGCAACAACCAGGACAGCAACAACGTGAACCAGGGCGGCAACAACCAGGACAGCCACAACATGAACCAGGGCGGCAACAACCAGGACAGCAACATCATGAACCAGGGCGGCAACAACCAGGGTGGCAGCAACCAGGACAGCCACAACGTGAACCAGGGCGGCAACAACCAGGACAGCAACAACGTGAACCAGGGCGGCAACAACCAGGACAGCAACAACGTGAACCAGGGCGGCAACAACCAGGACAGCAACAACGTGAACCAGGGCGGCAACAACCAGGACAGCAACAACACGAACCAGGGCAACAACCAGGACAGCAACAACACGAACCAGGGCAACAACCAGGACAGCAACACCAAGAACCAGGAGAGCAATGTCGAGAACCAGAACAAGAACCGGGACAGTAACGGCAATAACCAGGCCAACAACCAGGGCAATCAAGTGGGCTCACTGAGTGAGAAAAATGCATTGCTACAATCAACCTCCTCCGCTTCTGAGAGCGACAGCTTTTTCGACAATGAAGAAGGCCCCAAAGAGGAAGAGGAGGAGGCTAAAGGCAGCAGCAATGCCTTCAATAAGGAGAGAGAGAACAACATTCCTTCTCCCCCGAGGGACCAGTCAGAGAGCAGCCACTTCTTCGCCTATCTGGTGACTACGGCCATTATCGTTGCCGCCTTATACGTTGCGTATCACAACAAACGCAAGGTGAGTGGCTGCGCTCCTTACCCGGGCTCTCGACATCTCCCCTGGGCTTGAGGAGTTTCCTTTCCTCTCGCCGGTCGCCGCTGCGGCTTGGGACCCGCTCGGCTGAAGACCTTTCCCCTCGCCCTGACTTTTGCTTCTCACCGATACCTCCCGCTTGCTGCACGGCGTGGGTTCGGTTATTGTTAATTTGAGCCTCGGCCTCAACAGCTTTGGGAGGAGCAGAGGGGGTGCTGTAAGGAGGAAAGGGGTCGGATCTCTCGGGAAATTGGGTGGCCTCAGCTCTGGTGGTTGTTTTCAGCTGAGAGAGGTGAAAAGAAAAAGAGGTGTGAAGTTACTCTGTGTTTTCTCGCTGACAGTGAGTTTTTTATAGCAGGCTGCAGAAGACTTGTCCTTAAATAGTCTTGCGCGGGGCGATGCAGCTCAAATGACCTAACTGTCTTTTGCTGGTTTGTTTTTTTTTTTCCCCTCCTATAAAGCTGTTTTTGAGGTAGGAGAAAGAGAACCAGTTCTTATTGTTTTCTGCATGTTAGGCAAACCTCATTACCACCTGCTTTCAGGCTTAGCTGGCTTTATATATGGGCATTTATTTGTTTTGAGTGCTTTTTCAAATGAAAGATGGTCACTAGAAGGAGGTGAGCGAAGCTGGTCTTTGGCCCGTTAGAAAGCGCCTGCGTTTGAAGTGAGAAAAAGCTTATTTGGTTGCTGCTGTCCCGCTCACCTTGTCCCCGTTTCTCTCTCTCCAAAGATCATTGCTTTTGCTCTGGAAGGAAAAAGATCGAAAAGCGGTCGACGGCCCAAATCTGGCGATTATCAGAGACTGGATCAAAAGGTAAGATCTACCCGAAACGGGTGCTGCCTCACCCGGGGAGCCGGGCAGGCTGGGAGCAGGGGCTGCGGTGCCTGGTGTATATCGTAAACGCGATATATCGGCCTTTTGCGTTAGAAACGGTCGCAAAGCCCTTGGTTGGTGTTGGAAAGCAGATATTTTTTTTGTTTGTTTTAGCAAAAACCTTGCTTTTGGTCTGGAAGCAGAGTTTTGGCAGAAAGTGGAAGCAATAATGCTGAGAAATGATGGCAGAGCTAACGCAGGGCAGAAGTGTTTGAGTCTCGAGCTCAGGTGTGCCGAAGAATAGTTTGTCACTGACTCGAATGACTTTTTCGAAGAAGTTTTTAGCGGGAGAATGGTTGGATTCGGGGAGAATTCCCTTTCTTCTTCCCCTTGAAACTTTTTTCACCTGTTGTCCTTGAAGTCAGAAATGTCTGTAGTTATTGTCTGCAACGGGAAGAGAAGGAGACAAGGGAAGAAAGTTAAAAAAAAAAAAAAGTCACCCGAAGCTGAAACTTTGCCTGTCAGAAGGCTGTCGGCATCCGGGGGACCGCGACGATGGCCGTTTTCAAACGCCATTAGGGTTTTTGTGTACAAAACTCGCGGCAGTGTCGGCCGGCTCGTTTTCGCTCTGCAGAGGCGCAGTGTGCTGTTGGGAGTGGAAGCTCAGTTTTCTTCCTTCCCGAATTGCAGCCGTGCCTGGCTGGGGAAGCCGTCTGAGTGCCACGGAGACGGTTTGCCCGCTTGAGCTTCCCTATTTGGTCTCACCAATATTTTGGGAATTTGTTTCCCTTGCCAGGAATTCCCTGGCTTTGTCCCTGAGGCACAGTAAAGCAGCCAGGCAGTTAGAAAGAGCTTGTTTCTCATTTGAAAGCTCATCAGAGACACTCAGCCCGCTCAAACCCCGATGCTTTGTCAGAGTAAAAAAAGCAACGCTGAGCTTTCAAATTGTTTAAACCTTTCTTTTTGCCTTTCCAGATCTAGATTCCTCCTCGGATATTCAGTGGAATAACGACGGCTGGCAGTGGAAATGCAGGAACACTGGGACACCCACCCACTCCCCTGCTGTAGCGCTCTGAGTTGTAGCTGTGCTGCCGTGTTCGGATTTCAGACAACAGGAAGAAGGGGAAATGCTTTTAGTTTTGCACCTGCACCTTGGTAACGTTAAACCTCTCACTTCCTCGAAACGCGTTTCGCCTTTCCCAGCTGCCTGAAGATGAACTCCTTTTCCGCTTGGGCGCCTGGCTTCTGGCCTGTGTGCCCCAGGAAAAGCCGGTCCCCAGCACTTGACAGAACTTTTTGTGTCCAAATGAAATGGAATTTGCCATCTACTGTACTGACGTCTCCTCTGGGGAGGGGGGAAAAAAAAAAAAAGAAGAAAAAAAAAAAAAAAAAGAAATACCCGCCTGCGAAATGAGCCATCTGACTCTTCCCCTTCCAGAGTCATAGAGCTGCCTTTGTAACCAGCACGGTCTTGCTTGAGACACAGACGTTCTCCTCTTCTGTCCGTTGTATTTGGATGCTCAAGTTCGGAGCGTGACTGATTGCACTAGTTTGGAAATGATCTGCCAAGGACTCTGATTCGATTCCATTTTTCTTCCCCCCCCGCCCCCTTCTCTCTCTCTGTGATGAAGACAATGTTAGAGTTTATCATCTAGATTCTCTCTTTCGTGCACATCTTTGTGAACGCTGGAGCAGTCTTTGGCCCTTGGGTTGTAGCTTAAACTTCCTCACCCGCATCTTATGCTCCAGGCGGGTCTTTTCCCTCACAATCCCCAGAGTTCGGATGTTTGCACTAAAGGTGATGGTTGCGGGTTGATGCTGTGAAGGAGGGCAGGTTAGGCTTAGAAAGCTGCGTGCCAGAGTGCCGCGGTGTAGTTGTAGGAGGCTTTGCCTGGGCAGATTGCTTTCCTCCCCCTTGTAAAATGTCGTTACGTGGTAATGTAAAATGTACGGTAATCCTGAAGCGTTTGGGATGAACGAAACTTGCAGTCCTTCAAACCTCTTCCTCAAAAAAACGCGGTGTTGAGGCCCTGGAGCATTCAGCTCCAGTGAACGAGCCTCCATCGGTTGTAGAGCTCGCCGCGACCGAGCGTTCAGCGTTGGCTCTTGCTGGAGAAGTGCCGCTTTCTTGCCCGGCTGAGAGGCGAGGGGGCTGCTCCTTCCCCTGGCTCGCACAAGCCTCGGCAGCGCCGCGCCTGCCCAACGCCGTGGGAAACCGTTGTAGCCCGCGGCGCGGGCGCCGTCTGTTCTGCCCGTCCCGTGAGTCACCACGGGGCGTCTTCTCCCCGAGGCCACCTCCCGAGCAGGTGACCGACGTGTGAAAGGGCTTGACGTGTGAAAGGGCTTACCGTATCGCCGGCGCAACCTCTTCCCCCTCTTCCACGGCTCTGCCGGCCCCCGGCTTTGAGGAGTTTTGTGGTGTTGAATGTACACGTCACCAGCTGCTTGTCGCTGAGCTGGTCACTTCGGTGTTAACTGTGGAGCACTTAAACTAGGGCCCGGGACGTACCGGTTATATTTAAGGCTGCAAAACATGTTGATTCACAAGTTAGAGCTGTGAGGTTGTTTTTATTTTTGTAGTTCTACTCCAAAGATATTTGTTTGAGACGGGACGTTTCTAAAGAGGGCATGAAGTGCCTGCCTGGCTCGCGCTTTTGGTTTTTTTTTCCAATACGGGCAGAAAAAAATTGGTATGAGGCATCCAGAGCTCTTCGCACGGGTACCCGTCTACGCCCGAAGCTCGTGCCAGCCCTACTTGAGTCGCCCTCTCCGTGCGCTTGCCGACTGACTGCACAGGAAGAATTCCCGGTCGGGTTAACTTCCCTCCAGCTGGCTGCAAAAGCGACTCGTGGGATGAGGCCGGCCTTTTTCCGGCCTTCCCGAGGTTGTGAACAATTGGTAATCTGCCCTGTGGTTGCTAAAGATAGTCGCGTTTGACAAGGGCAAGGACGTTTCCTTGTCTGGACATGAAAGCTACAGCCGTATATATATATATATTTTTTTTTTTCCTAGTGGTTCATTCCCCACGTAAGAGGGGAGAAGGGGCCTGACCCTCTCTTAAAAGAAAAATCCTCTTTTTTTTTTTTTCTTTTTGCTGGCTGTTCGCAAGCACAAAGAGCGGGAGAAAGTCCCTCTTGGCTTTAAATAACTCTCAAGGTTTCCGCAGTAAACTCTTCTGACGCTAAAAGTACTTGCAGAAGCTATTTTGGAGAACGGGAGTGTGAGGTGGAGGGAAGAGAAAGGAAAACAAGTCTGGGAACGTAACCCTCGGGGGAGATGTGCCTTCTGAAAAGGGTGGGAACTCCTGCAACAAGACCCCGCTGGTTCAGAGATCCCGTCGGATAAGTCTGAAGGATAAGTCTGAGGCTCGCTGTTGTGTGGCGGGGTGGGAGGTGGCAGCTTTTGTCTAATGACAGTGGGGGGGGTTAGAAAAAACCAACCATTCCAACACGTGAAACGCCGTGTGCTTCGGAGCTGCTCGTTCCTGAGTTTTTTAGAGCGCGTGCGCTGTTTTCCTGCTTTGTCCTGTTTGTTTTTTTTTTTTTAAATTGAAAAATAATTGACAAAAGTGGGTTTGTTTTTTTTTTTTCACCATCTCCTTGCTTTTCTATCCCGCGAGCTTTTTCAAATGCCTTTCAGTCCTCTGTCGTTGTGTTGGAAATCCCGTCCCCCGTTACCAGCAGTTCGCTATTGACAGCGAGCCGAAGGGAGCGAGTTCTCTGGCGAGCAGGACCGTCGTACCTCAAACATCTCGATCGTCGGGTTGGACTGAGCACGAGCTCGTTCCTCGCGTTAACGAGGACGTACCTCTGTCGGTTTGCTGGGTGCCCGGCACGGCTCTGCCAAAACAGAAATGCCCGGTGCCCGGGAAGTGCAGGGTTTGGGGAGAGGCAGAGCTCACCCCAGGCTAAACTGGGGGGGGGGGGGCTCCCCCCTAAATCTCCCCCTGCCCCGCAGTTCCCGAGGGCGCCGTGTTTCTGTGATTACAGCCGCTGCAATTGTCCGAGCTGCGTGAAACCTCGGGGAATGACTCTCGGTTTGTTGATCTTTCTGGTTTTTAAATTTATGCAATGTGTTTCGAACGGGTCAAGGTGCACGTCACCTTTTCCCTTTGGACACGACACGTTTTTCGAATGGATGGTATCTGTCGGTACGTAGGGGGTTTTTTGCCAAATGCTACTACTTTCAGGCCAGCTGCCTTGCCGGTTTGAATCAGCAAATGGTTTGTTTTCTGCTGCAGTGAAATGCAAATTGCTTTGAAGGATCAGAATTTTTATATTTCTTTGTACCTTTATTTTTTTTTTCCCTGTGTGGTGAAGTCAATAAATAGATTTTAAAAAAAAAAAAAAGCATTGAGTGTTCACCTCTCTTGGCAGGGGGGGGGGTTTGTGTTCTTCGCATGGTCGTCTTTGAAACCTGGCAACAGCGGTGCAGGTTAGTTCCTCTTTGTGCAAAAAAAAAAAAAAAAAAAAGAAAAAGAAGAAAAGGTTTTTACAAAACCAACCCTCTTTGAGCCGAGTGGTTTGTATTCGGAGCTTTTGCACGTGCAGGCTCGGCCCTTGCATGACCAGCTAACCCTGCAGCCGGAAGGAGCCGAGACAGGTTTTAGCCGAGAGCGGATCTGAAAGATTTCCAGTCTGCTTCACGATCACCCTGGATCGATAACCCCGTTCCTCTTGACCGGCTCGCGTGGTCGTTAGTGAGCGGGGTTATTTAGGACCTGACCTTCAGATAGAGTTTAAACCGCTTTTACCAGAGCTGGGTTGTGGATCTCACCTCTTGTACTTCTTCTTTCCCCCACAGGGAGGCTCTGAGGAGGATGTCAGCCCGCATCCCAGCACAGCCCCGTCTCCTCTGAGCAGCAGAGACTGGGAGAGACTGGAAAAGCAAGAACCCGGTGGTGCCGCTTCTGTTCCACACCCCCCCCCCCGCCTCTCCACGGCGAGAGCAGCCTGCGTGGGATGCTGCTGCCCGACCAGCCGTGGAAAGGGGAAGAGAAGGTGCCGTGACCAACAGCAGATGATGAGGGCTCTTCTGGGTAGCGTCTGCTGCTGCTTCCTGCAATAATGGAAGAAACTTTCTCCTTTTCCCCCATTTTTTTCCCTAAAAGGAGAAAATCCACCCTCCTGCCCTCTCCTCCAGCTTGGCTGGACGCTAGCTGCCTGACAGTGAGGGCAGAGGATGGGCTAGGAAAAAGGGGAGGGCCGCTTGTTTTCCTGTTGCCGAGAGCTTGGGGGAGGACGAGAGGGTGGAAGCGGGCGATTAAAATGAAAATTCGCCGTTCATCTGCACGCGGGGCTGTCAGATTGAGCGCTCGTCCAAGTCTTCCTACGAGGAGATCAGAGCGCCGGCTCTGCTGCCTGTCTTTAGGGCGATTTCCCGAAGAAACAAAAATGAATTGTGCTCCAGGAGCTCTTGGAGCCCCTTGCCCGCTTCCACCCTGATTCGAGCGTGCTGTAGAGGTCTCAAAACTATTTTATTCCTACAGGTAGAGCGAAGGAACAACCCTGCAGGTCCCTCGAGGGAGGGAGGCAGCGGCACGAGCATCCCGTCGCGCAGGCCAGGACGCGGCGAGTGCCGAGCGTGGGTTGTGTTGGGGTTGGCTGCGCCCGTGAGTCAAAGTCCAGGAGTGGGGGGGGGGAAACCGCTCGGTGAAACCAAAATTCTCTGCCAGCTGGGTTGGGCTCTGCTTATCGGAGCTGAATTGCTCAGAGCTACGCTGAGAAATACCGGAGTTGATCGGAGAGGCCCTTAGGGTGGAGGTGACGCAGGTTTAATGCAGGAGCTTCGGGCATGAGCGCAGGGTGGAGGCCTTCGTCCCTTCAGCCCCTGCCTCCTCTTGTGGCTGGCCGAGGGCCGGTCCCGCTCCCGGTCCCCCGGCTCTCGCAGACCAGGGAGGTCCCGGCATTCTGCGCAGGAGCCGTTCAGGCTTTTTTTTTTTTTTTTTTTTTTTTAAATTGACGTGGCTTTTGTGCTTATTCTTGGTACCAACGAGACAACGGGAGGAGAGGACCTTGAGCAAAGACATCAGGTCCACGAGGTATCCCAGCCCATCCGTCCCCTCCGCTCGCATCCCGGCTGGAGCTTTTCCCCTCCTCCCCTTGCTCACGTAAGAAGGAAGCTCGCAAAGACCCAGTTATCCGTCGTGAACTCTCAGAGCTACCTTGAGCAAATGCTCCCAGATCCCCTCCCTCACCTCCACCTCAGGTCCCAAGTTAACCCGCCAACCTGCAAATCCTGCTCACCACCCTATATATATATATATTTTTTTTTTTTTTAAAGCTTTGAATTCTTAAACAGCCTCATGAGCGAACAGCTTGAACGTGAGGTGATCTTTATAGCAGGGCAGCAGTATTTTCCTTATGGGTAGGGCAGCAGCCAAGTAAACACATCAGCTTTGCCTCTGTAAGACAAAAGTCCAAGGCCTGCGAAGGTTTGTTTAGATTTAAAAAAAAACCAACAAAATGGGTGAGATGGCATTTGCAAGGCTGGAGCTCTTTCGTGTAAGAAAATCGGGCGGAGGAGCAGGTTTACATCCCTCCCCGCCCCGGGGCTGCGGGTAGCCGTGGCGTGGGGGTGCTGCTGGAGGGTGTTTGGGTGTCACCGCACCATCCTCCCCTTAAATCAGATCTTTCTGCTCTGCAGAAGGTCCCGGTGGTAAGCTCTGCCCCGGCTCCGCTTGGCTTGTTAAAACCTCCCCCCCGAGCGGCTCCGGCACCTCCCGGGTTGAGCCGGTCACCTCTCCAGAGGGGTTTTCCCTTGGTTTTCTTGTAACTTGTCATCTTTTCTCCACGCGTGGCGAGGGACTTCTTGCAGCCAAGCTGCTGCTCTTCGCCCTTCGGGTTTTTCTGCGGAGCCGGGAGCTCTCAAACCTCCTCTGCCGCCTCCGCGACGGGCGCCGAGAAGGGGAAGACCTCCTGCAGCAGGTTGGTGACGAAGCAGGGCATCTCCTTGCATCCCTCGTAGGTGCCCCTGGCCTGGCAGCGAAAGGCCACCTCCCAGTTAATGCGGGTCATGAGGCGGTTGAGGGCCAGGTGACGTTCCTCTCCCTCCAGGACCTTGAGCAGGGCCTGGAGGAACATGGATCCGAAGATGTTGAGGAAGGCCACGTAGCCTGCAAGAGTGTAAAGGAAGGAGAGGAACGCTGACTGTGTGTCCTGGTTTTGGCTGGGACAGAGTTAACTTTCTTTTTAGTAGCTGGTACAGCGCCGTGGTTTGGATTTAGTGTGAGAATGATGTTGAGAACACGCTGATGTTTTAGTTGTTGCTGAGTAGCGCTTCTCTTAAGCCAAGGAGTTTTCAGTTCCCCGTGCTCTGCCAGCAAGCAGGCGTGCAAGAAGCCGGGAGGGAGCACGGCCAGGAAGCTGACCCCAACTAGCCAAAGGGCTATTCCATACCATGGAACGTCATGCCCAGTATTTAAACTGGGAATGGTTGGCCAGGAGGTGCGGATTGCGGCTCTGGCATTGGTCAACCCATGAGTTTTACTTTTTTTTTTTTTTTTTTTTTTCCCCTTTCCTCCTCCTCACCCCCTGGGAGCGGGGAGGGGGAAGCGGCTGCCTGGTGCTTAGTCGCTGGCTGGGGTTAAACCACGACACTGTGCCGTGGCCCTGTGATGGCAACGGCAGTTTTTTCGGCTGGCGTTGGCGTGTCGGGGGCTCTCCCTTACCTGGGCTGCAGGCGAACATCACGACGGTTTGGGGAGGGATGGAGAGGTAGCCGGAGAAGCAGCCGGGCTCACGCTCTGGCTCCGGCTCCCCGCCGTCGCACTCCACAACCACCCCGTGGTCGAATTCTGTCCCCCGGCAAGCCTGCGGGCAGAACGGCTGTTGTGAGCTTCCCCCCCGCTCTGCTCGCTCCCTTTTTTGCCCGTCTCCGGGGCAAACCTAAAGCTCCTGGGGTCTTTGGGGGCTCCCCGTGGACCTGTAGCCTGACCCCCAAGCCATCCCATGGTGCAGAGCCCCTCCCAGCTCCCGTTCCCTGACTCCTACAGCCCCGCACGGTTCTTCTCCCATCTCCATCCCCTTTCCATCTCATCCATCGACTCTTCCGTCCTCTTCCCTTCTCATCCGTTGCAGCTCGGCTTTGCCCAAGCCTCTCGTGCGACGAGCCTAGAGACGGGGCTCCCTCCTCGCCTCCCTGCCCACTTCTCGCGCGGCTCGTTCCCCTTCTCGTTGCATTGAGCCCTCCCTTCCCTGGTAAAT
Organism: Sarcoramphus papa; assembly: GCA_037962945.1. NCBI lineage: Eukaryota > Metazoa > Chordata > Aves > Accipitriformes > Cathartidae > Sarcoramphus > Sarcoramphus papa. The sequence continues at coordinate 5,360,060 of CM075608.1, forward strand.
GCGGTGCCGCACGTGCGAACCCGGAAACACGCCTGGAAACGCAAGAGTCCACTGGGAAAAGCGCTGGCGGAGATTCCCCTCGGAGCGCAGCCCGCGGGGCAGCCCGGTTCGTGCACGGTCCTTTATTCTACGCGATGGTTCGGTCTTTCTTGCAGGGACGGAGTGCCGGGCTGGCGTTGGGAAGGTGCTGGAGAGGGCCTGGAGCTCCGAGGGCACGTTTCACCCCTGTGCCATGACCTCTTGGTTGGGAGCAGACCGAACGGCAGCGGTGGACGTCTCCCAGCCTTAGGGGCGAGGGGAGCGTTACCCTCACCTCCCCCTGTGCAAACTCCCCGCCAAACGCCGGCCGTAAATCCTCGCTCCGGACGTGGCCCGCAGAGATGCCTGCAAACGGGGTGCGACTCCCCGGCACTGACCAGCCCAGAGAGGTGGACGGAGGCTACCGGGAACCACGGGGACCCGAGAGCCATGGTGATGCCGAGGGGAAGGAGCCCTTCTCTTCCAGGCCGGGCTCTGGGCACCCTCAGCCCTGCGGTGTTTGCTCGACGAGGAACGGCATTCATCAGCACGAGCACAAGCTTTGCCCGCGGATCGAGGTGCCCAGACCAGTCTGTGGCTTTGTTGGCTTGTCTGGGGGATGTCCCTGGCTGTCACCGCTCCCTGAACAGCGGCCAGGCCCTTTGCCGGAGGGCAACGAATGCCGTGAGTAATTTATGCTTGCTTGCAGGTGGAAAGATTTCTGTACGCTTGCATAATATTTGCAGAGCTCACGCTATCTGCTGGTATCCGTCCAGTCGCTAAATTATTTGTTTGTTCGGTGATCTAATCCTCCCTGTCGGATCGGCATTGAAGCGTACTTCCAGAGCTCCTTTCCTACAAGGGTGCGTTCACGTTCCCCCCTGCTTCCCGGCTTGGGAACCGGCTGGGGGGGCTTTATTTTTTTACCATACTACCTCACCAGTTCCCGGCTGGGCTTCTCCCAGTCCTACCCCAGGGGTTTGCTGTGCCCGAATGTCACGGTGATAGGATTTGAAGGCAGCTTTTCCTGATTCATCTATATCCTGGTGGTGTCCGGGAGGAATATTTGATCCTAGCAATGTCACGTAGCATGGCAAACAAGTTGGTTGCAGCCCAGGTAGTCCAGAGGGTACGAACCACCGGGAGAAACGCTCCTGTCTGGAGGCACCGGGCAAAGGCCGAGGCTGTTTCCCGAAGAAGGGACACGTGTAGGGGTGATAAGAGGCTGGGAGAGGAGTGTTCGCGGTGAGCAAGGAGACTTCAAAATCAGTGAAAGCATGAAAAAAAAAAAAAAAAAAGAGGGGTGGAGGGTTTTGGTGGGAAGCTGGGGAGAGAAGAAGGGACCAAGCTCTCACGTGGATATACCAAAATTCGCAATTAAACCAGATTTATACCGGCGGCAGCCTTAAGCCTCGTGCTTGCGCCGGTCTAATCCTGCACAAACTTAGCCGAAAGGGGATCAAATTATCATCCGGCGGCTGTGTTACCTGGATAAAGAAGATTTTGGGTATTTTGGTGAGCACTGGGCACTTCTCTGAGGATAAAATCTGGAAAATCCGGGTCAGCTTAACCGGCTCGGAGTCGCAACCGAATATGACCCCCTCTTCTCCGTGGCTGGAGACGACGCTCACAAAATACTCCCCGTGCTCGCAGCAGCGCTCTGCAACGACACGGCCAAACCCACGCCGTCGAGCAAGAGGTGGGACACGAGAGCGAGCTGGGCTTGGGGGAAGAGGAGGAGGAGGAGGAGGAGGAGGAGGAGGAAGGGGGTTTAGGGGCTGGCGGGGGGACGCGTACCTTGCCGGTAAAGGTCTTCTATCTCCTTGGCTGTCTTGTTATGCATCAGCTTCACCTCGTAGTTGAGCCGCGAGAGTACGTTGGAAAGCTTCTCCGCTTCTCTCTTGGCTCCTCTCCGGGTCCCGAACACGGCGTCGCCGTCGCTGCTGCGGAAATCGGTGTTGACGATGACGAGAGCCCGGCTTTGCCTTGACTGGGACATGCTGGGATGTCCCTTCGGATGGGTGGGTGATCTCCAAACCCCCACCGCCCCGGCGGGGAGCTCGGGTTTATCCTAGCGGTGAGCTCCGAGTGTTTCTTTGGGAAGTCCAGGAGAGCGGATCCGGCTCCGCCGGCTAACTCGGCACCAGCGTGGCTGATTTTTCAAGGGCAAGGCAGGAGCAATGCCCTGTCACCCGCCGAGGGAGCGAGGTGGCACCTGGACGTGAGTCACGGGGGTAGGAGAGGGCCGTGGCTCGCCCCTGGGTTCGGCGGGCATCGCCGCCTGCGAGAGGGCTGGGCCGGCACCGTCCAGCCCGGAGCACATGGGGCATACGTGGGGAGGAAGGAAACAAACAAAAAAAAAAAGAGGATTTATTTAAATTTTTTTTTTTTTTTTTCCTTTCCAAGGGGATGGGGGGAGTTGGAGAGGGATGGGGGATGGAAATGCCCGCATTGCGGGAAGCACCGGGACCAACCAGGCGATCCCTCCCGGCCTTTCGCACCCTGGCTGAGCTTTGGTTTCCCCCAAAAGCCAGGCAACGCCTGCTTCCCATCGCTGACCGCAGGGAGAACAGCCCCTTCCAGCTTCCCCCCCACCCCGGCGAGCTCCTCGCGGGGCTTTTCCCCCGGCGTTCCTTATTGCCTTCCCGGGGAGACCGCAGGCGCTTGCCAGCTGGTTTTACCCGCTTGGGGTACCCATCGATGGCACTCCGGCAATTATTCCTCCCCAAAAGCATGCTGCGTGGGTGCAGGACGAGCCCCCAGCGACGTGCTCGCAAGGACGAGTCTCAGCCGCGTCCCTTCCCTCCTTCCCTTCCCGAACTTGCTGACGTGGAGTGTCGGAAAGCGGCGCTCTCGGGCCACCCTCACCCCCGCCCCGCTGAGCCCACATCACAAGGTGCGAATCACAAGATGCTTGTTGTTCTTTGATTTATTTCTGATCTCGTGCGCTTCCCTTCCCGTTTGGAGAGGGCTTTGATCGTCTTCCCAAGCTTTTCCCAGCGGACAGAAAGGGCAGGCTTTTTTAATTGCTGAAGGAGCGGGGGTTGGCACCATCGCGCGTCTCTGGGCGATGGGGGGGGGATAGAGCAGCATCGCGGGGCTGAGGGGCTGCTCTGCCGCACCGAGGCATGACTTTGAAAGCACTGTAACAGCTAGCAAGCACCGTTGCTCTTAAATAGCTTTAAACCTGGCTTAAATCCCTTCGCCGCCTGGCCTTGGCGTGCCAAAAGGACCCGCTTACTCCACCGCCGTGTTGAGCGAGGAGCCGGCTCTTTCCTAAAGGACCGTGTCCTCTCCCGGGCGCCTTCGTTACAACACAGCGCCGGGGCTCGCGTCGGTGTGATTTTCCCCTTTGCTTAAACGCAGCCGGTGCCCGTCCAGCGGCTTGCAGGCAGTTACCAAACCTGCCTGACGCTGCCTGGACAAGCCCGTGCACAACCCCGGCTCGGGGAGGTGCTGCTTGCTCTGCCTCCGCAAACCCCGGGGGCTGCTGAGCCCAACTCGGCGCTTGAGGAGCCCAACTCGGCGCTTGAGGAGCCCAACTCGGCGCTTGAGGAGCCCAACTCGGCGCTTGAGGAGCCCAACGCGGCGCCAAAGCTGCCATCTGAAAGGGGGAAAGCATCCCCGTGGGGCTCGCTCCCCTTGACCCAGCAGGTCTGGGGGATGCAAGGTGAAGGTTAATGCTCTTCCGACGGTCCAGGCAGCTCTCGGACGCTGGTGGGGATGAAGCGACCGTGGGCGTTGCTGGTAGAAGCTGTTGGGTCTTGCCTTCTGGTGCAGCTTGGTTTTGGGGGTCGCCTCGCCTTCTCTCCTGGGCGCTGCTGCACGCGGCAGCTCTTGGAGCTCCTCTTCCCTGTGCTGGGAGAAGGGGTTCGCCCTCAAAATTGCGGCCAGGGATCAGCGCTGGCTTTTACTCGCTAGCGGTGGGCGTCGTGGTGGAAGGCGGTGAGCTCTAGGTGGGTAAGGTCCAAGGCAAGCTGGCTGCAAATGGGAACGGCGTCTTCCTGGGCTGTAATCCTTTGGCTTTGCGTTAGAGAAGGATGTGCTCCGGGTGATTGACAGCTGAAAATAAGGCGCTGGGGGGCAAGGGAGGTCCTGGCCGGTGGCTTAGTCCCTTTTCTTGGCGTTGGTGGCCTGCGTGCGCTTTCTCAGCCGCGCCACGTCGACGTAGAGGTTGCGCTTGAGGATGGCGCTGGCGCAGATGAAGGCTCCTTGCAGGGCTCCCACGAAGCCGCCCAGGCACAAATCCTGCCCTGGAAGAGAGAGAGCAGGAGGCAGCGACGGCAGCGGCCGCGGTCCCCGGCGAGCAGCCCGTGCTCTCCGTCCCCAACCCACCATCAATGCCGTTTTGGACGCCACCATCCCCAACCACCAGCCACCTTCCCGCTGCCCCCACGCCATCCCTTGGGTTTGAACCCACGCAACCCCTCCCTGCTCGACCCCTTTCCTTCTCCCCAGCGGGGAAAGGGTCTCATCCTGCCCAGCTAAAAGAAATCAGCGCTGGGCAGGGAGACAACGTCCGGGAGCTGGAGGAGGCAGAGCTCTTTTCTCCTCCCCTTGGGACCACGCAGCTCCACTTAGACGTGCTCCAGCGCCTCTTGCATCACCCCACGGCCCGGCAGCGGCTTGTCCCCTTATTTCGTTGAAGGATTGAAGGTTTTCTCCCCCCCCGTATCCTTCCTTCCTTCTCCAGAGGTGTCCTCATCTGAAAAACGTGGGGGTCCGGGTGGTGGCCGTGGTACCTGTCAGGTAGAGGTTGGGGACGGCCGTCTGCGCCCTGACGGCGGCAATGGCTTCAGCTTGCAGGCGGGCGATGCCGTGGTCGATGCCGTATATCTCCCCCCTGGGGCTGGCGATGTAGTGCTGGTTGGTGAGGGGCGTCCCGCTGGAGATGTACTCGATCTGCGGGGGGACAAGGGGACAACGTGGTCTGCAGGGGGTAGGCGTGATGGCGTGGGGCGTCCTGCGCTTCAGAAAGCTGGTTTTTGTGGGGTACGGGCCGGGCTGGGTTTCCTTGCAGACCCTTGGGTGGTGGTTCTGGCCAAGTTTGGTCCCAGGATGGTCCTCGAGGACCATCATCCCCCCCTCCTTGCGCCGTGCCTGGTCAGGAGGCAGCAGCGATGGGTCGGTACCACGTTGCCCAGCTGGACCTCGCGTCCAGCAGGCCCAGACCCGGCTCCTACGTTTGCAGGATGGGGCTGAGTAGACGGGACCTCCAGGAGAGGAGCTGGAGGACCAGCGAACCCCGCGTTTCCTCACCCTGTCCTCGATGTGAGGGTAGAGCTTGAAGACAGCCTGCATGATGGTGTCCACGAAGGTCTTCTTCAACTCCTCGTAATCATCTCCCCGCTTATTGACCTGCTCGTCCTTCCACTCCTCAAACCACTCGTATTTGACGAAGGTCACGATGGCCAGCGTGGATTTACCTGCAGCAGGACAAGGCTGGGGCGGTTGTCCCTCCGACCACCCTCGTGCCACCGTTTCCCTGCCACAAACCCAACCCTCCCCATGCAACCACCTGGGACGTCCCCAGGTCTTTGTGGTCCCGTATCCTTCATCCGGTTATCTGGAAGACCACTTTCCGTGAGCAACCTGCTCAGCAGCTTTGACCAGGGCTATTTGAGGAGAAACTCCTCATTTGGAGTCATCAACCGAACCACACCCCAGCACGAGTTCTCAAGCCGCTCACGAGTGGGTTGGGATGGGCTTCAGCCTTTACCTGGGTGCCTCATTTCCCAGGTGGGATCCTTGGCCGACGGGCAGGTGACAAACACGAGAGGGATGTTCTTGGCCGCTTCTTCTCTGGAAGAAGCCAGGTAGCGATTCATTCTGCAGAGAGACGCGAGGGTTTGAGGTGGGTTTTGGTGCAAACCTTTCCCTGAATACTTGTTACGGCCAAATCCCCAGGCGGCGAGGATCTGCCAAGAGCATTTTCTGAGTCAGCACCCAGGAATTGATCTCCTCACGCTTAACGAAGTGTGCCTAAGGTGGAGCCCGACCTACATTTCATCCAGGTCATTTCCTGCGTAGATGAAGTAGTTGGTGGGCTCCAGCCCCAGCTCTTCCCTCGAGCCGTTAAGACCTACGAAGACGGTGAAACCCCCTTCGCCGTGTGTCGCCATGCGAAGCTGAGACCGGATCTCTGCGATACGGAGGGAAGAAGGGGAGAATTAGCATTTTCTGGGATCCTCAGCCGCGGAGAAGCGGTTTCTCCTAGAAGCAGCCCTCCTCGTATCCACGTTGCTCCCGTGTTGGCTTAGAAAACTGATTTCCCTCGAAACGTCCCGTGCGTGCTCAAGGGGTGGGACGGCAACTCCTGCAAACCGTGAGGAAGGCAGCGGCGCTGCGGTTTCCTATAGGGGATGCTTTAGGGTACCCTTGGCTTGAGCTTTTGCTGGATTTAATGACCACCTTGGATTCAAATGCGCTCCTGCTCTGCAAACGTTGAACGGTCGTAGACCAGGACCATACTGTTGCCCAGAAAGCTTCCACCCAACCGTGTCCCCTTCCCACCCAACCGTGTCCCCTTCCCACCCAACCGTGTCCCCTTCCAAAGCAGCAAGAAGATTTTGTGGCAGCCCTAAACCCAACTTTGAGCGGACGTTTCGCCAACTTTCACAAGTTTCGAGGCACCGCGCTGCGGTTCTTAGGGAAACTGAGCAGCAAGCCAGGGCTTTGCCGACTGTACGGCCAGTTTGGGCAAATTAATTTAGGCTTGATTAAAAACCCTGCAAAGGAATGTACGGCCGGGGATGGTGTTTCGAATGCTGCACCATGAACGACGGGGTTTTGCATAAGAATTATAAAGAAACTGCTTTTTGATGGGGCTCGGAGGGGAATTGATGCCGTAACCCCAATGAAACCCAACGCCGCCGTTCTACCAGGCAACGCCCGCGCCTCTGCCGGCAGGAGCCGTTCGTAGGTGTTGAAGATCCCGGCATCCGAAATGATAACGGGAGCGAAGATGTTCACCGAGTCTTGGCCTTTCTTGACGCTCACGCCTGGAAAGGAAAGGCGAGGAGAGGAGGAAGAGCTCCGGTTAAAAGCAACGCCGCGGCGGGGAGAAGCCACGTGCGCCCCCGTCCTGTGCCGGCACTCACCGCAGGCTTTGCCCTGGGAGTCCAGCAGGATCGTCTGCACCGGCGCCTTTCCCAACACGTTGCCTCCGGCTTTCCGGATAACGGGAATGGTGTGGAAGGCGATTTCCCCGGCCCCGCCTTTGGGGTACCAGGCACCGCGGAGGAAGTGATTCACCAGGATGCTGTGCATGGAGAAGCTGGCCTTGGAGGGGACCACGCCTGAAAAAAGGGGCAGCGTAAGGTGAGCTTGTGCCGAATCGTGGTTTCGTGGCTTATCCTGAAGGTTTCAGGATGAGGAACGCCCTGTCCTCGGCTGGATGCGATGCTGTAAGGAAGGACGGATGCGGGTGAGAAACGATGGGTCATGAAACAACGGGTCGTGGGTACCCGGAGGAGCAGGGAGGGCATCAGGCGTGGCTGGCCCCGTGGCAAAGCCCGTGGCTCTTTCACTGAAGCAGCCGAGGCATTGGGGGCCACGAGCAAAGCCCCGGGGCGGACGGGAGGAAAGGAAGGGTGAAAGGGTTACGGCGAGGCCGGAGCGGTGGGTGCCAGCGCGAGGTTAAGGGTGGGCAGCTGTTCCCTCGCACCCAAGAGGAGCGATGCTGCCGTGCCGTGAAGCTGAAGGATGCGGAGGAAAAGAGATGAAGGCGAGCAACGGGGACACGGGGACAACCGGCCGCTGGCTTGAGGACGGGGATGCCGGCAGAGCATCCGTGCACGCAGCATCCCTCACCCGCAAACCGCAACAGCCGTCGCCTTTATAAGCCCAAGAAAGAAAGGGTTTTCTTGCATTTCCTTTTTTACTTTCGAACGGGTTTCGCTTCACCTCCGCGGCGCCCTGGAGCCTGCCGGCTACTCACCGTAGGTGGGGAAGATGTAGCAGAAGACGGCCCTGAGCTCGCGGTTGGCGGTGAGACCGTCCACCACCTCCTTCAGGCTGCGCGATGCCAGCCGGCAGAAGGGGCTGAGCCGCGGCAGCAGCCCCGAGCGGCACAGCAGCGTGGCCAGCGCCCGGGGGATCATTTTCAAGACGCCCACCAGCGCGGACCCTCTGCCGACGCTCTGCGGAGGGAGGGGAGGCTGTTGTTGAGCGTCCGCCGCCGAGGGGGCTGCGGCCAACCCCGGGGTGGGCTCGGAAGATGCTCAAAAGCATCTTTTTCCCCTTAAATTCACTGCTTGGCCGGCGGAGGGGCGACAACGGCTCTTAAGAGCCACGTCCCGGGGAGCTGCGGGCAAGGGGAGCGCTTGCTTCCCCCCAAAAAGCTCCCCTGCGGCCGAGGCTCCCAGTGCAGTGGTTTCAAAGCATAATTAATGTTAATTTAGCGCTGTTACGATAACGATTGCAATCACCCCACCGGCCGGGAGGTCCCGGAGCATCATCCCACCCGCATCCTCGGGGAAGGGGCTTAAAACTCCGGGTGCGACGCCAGGTTTTTGGGGCAGAAAAGGGAGATTTATTATTTTTTTGGACACGTTTGCCAACGCTTTTGGGGCCAGCCAAGCCGTTATTCTCTGCGGTTGCCCAATATCTGGGTGCTGAGGGGGTGCAGGGGGCGGGAATTTCCCCTCCACGCGTGACCCCGCAGAGAGGGACCGGAGCCAAAACAATCCCCCCGTGTGTCCCCCCCCATCCCCTCCCCGCGGCAAAGCCAAAACCTCCTCTACCTTCAGCAGCCGCTCGAACTCCTCGATAGCGGCCCCCTCCCCGGGAAACTGCTCCTTCAAGCCTTGGAAATATTCCTCTTTTCCCGAATAAATGCGATACGTCCTGCCGCTGCCGGGCTCCCCTAAAACCACGGCGTCGTAGACGGCCGGCAGCCGAGCCCATTCCAGCTGCCCCTCCGTCAGCTGGTCCACCATGAAGCGGATGATGGAGCCCTCCTGCATCTGCCCCACGTAGTGGATACCTGGAAGGTGGATTTTTGGTTTATTTGGGGATTTTTCCCCACCCCCCTTTTTTTGTTTTACCCCTGGGATGCACGGGACCCTTCTCTTATTTCTCCACCCTCACCCCAGCAGCTCCGTAAGGATAAGAAAGGGAAAAGCCGGCAAACACCCGCCTCCCGCTTTAGGTCGATGGGAAAACCAAGCGCTCTCTGTTGCGTTTTTAAGCAGCTTTTAGGAATTTTGTTACACATTGATATTTTTCCTACCTAGATTGGCGTAATTAATTAATCCCCCGCAGCTCAAGGGGCGTACGGAGCTGGACTTTGGCTTGCCGGGAGGAGTTTGCCCAGGGAAACGCGCCCTGAGATGACATCCCCCGGCTAGGGAATTCTATAGGGGCTTGAGCTGGATACGGGGAATTCTATAGGGTTTTGGCGTTACAGCGACGGGGCGCGAGCGGCGGCGGCGGCGGCGGCACCTCGTCCTTCAGCGGAAGGGTTTTGGGGTGGGGAAAGGCACGTGATAGCGTATCACTCATGCAGAAAAAGCACTTGTATAACGCGGGGCGGGTGCTGGGGACGCCCGCTCTGGGTCCCCCCTCCGGGTGTCAGGGGTGCGATTCCCACCGCCGGTATCCCCCCCCCCCCCGTGCCCCCCACCCTGCGGCTGAGCCCCCCCTCCTCCCCCCTTTCAAGGTGAATTTGGGACCCCAAAAAATGCCGGCGGGGGCCGTACCGGTGTCGAACTCGAAGCCCTTCTCGCTGAAAGTGTGGCAGCAGCCCCCCAGCTTCCCGTGCTGCTCCAGCACCAGCACCCGCTTGCCCACCTTGGCCAGCAGCGCGGCAGCCGCCAGGCCCCCGATGCCGCTGCCCACCACGATGGCATCGAGCCCCTCGGGGACTTTATCTGCTGAGAAAACTGGGGGGGGGGGGGGGGGCATCCTCAGCAGCGGGATGTGGCACCCCCCGAGTGGGTGCACGGTACCCCGAAACCTTGCTGGGGGGGGGGGGGATGCCACCCTGGTGAGTGATGCCGTGCCGGGGGGAGATGCTGCCCTGGGGGGGTGATGCCACCCCGGTGGGTGATGCCACCTCGCTGGGTGATGCCACACCGGGGGAAGATGCCAGTCGGGGGGGGGTTCATGCTGCTCCGGGGGGGTGATGCCATGCTGGGGGGGGTGATGCCACACCGGTGGGTGATGCCACCTCGCTGGGTGATGCCACACTGGGGGAAGATGGCAGTCGGGGGGGGGGGTGTCATGCTGCTCCAGGGGGGGTGATGCCATGCTGGGGGGGTGATGCCACCTGGGGGGGGTGATGCCACCCCGGTGGGTGATGCCACCCAGGGGGGTGATGCCACCTCGCTGGGTGATGCCACACCGGGGGAAGATGCCAGTTGGGGGGGGGTCATGCTGCTCCAGGGGGGGTGATGCCGTGCTGGGGGGGGTGATGCCACCCGGGGGGGGTGATGCTGTGCTGGTGGGTGATGCCACCCCGGTGGGTGATGCCACCCCGGGGGAAGATGGCAGTCGGGGGGGGGGGGTGTCATGCTGCTCCAGAGGGGGTGATGCCACCCGGGGGGGTGATGCTGCCCCGGTGGGCGATGCCGCCCTGGTGGGTGATGCCACCCAGGGGGGTGATGCCACCCCAGTGGGTGATGCCACCTCACTGGGTGATGCCACAGCAGGGGCAGATGCCAGTTGGGGGGGGGGGTCATGCTGCTCCAGGGGGGGCGATGCCGTGCTGGGGGGGGGGGGGCAATGCCACCCGGGGGGGTGATGCCACCCCGGTGGGCGATGCCGCCCCGGTGGGCGATGCTGCCCCGATGGGTGATGCCCCCCCCCGGTGGAGCGCAGGGATGGGGGGGGTTCCCACCGGCGAGCGGAGCAGCGGGGCGGGGGGAGCCCCGTACCTGTCTTGAGGACCGTCCTGCGGGCAGCCTTGTCGGTGACCAGCGGGGCGGGCGGGCGGCGGGCATCGGCGGCGAAGGGGCTGGGGCCGCCGGCCGAGCCCCGCAGGAGCCGGCCGAGGAGGAGGAGGAGGAGGAGGAAGAGGAGGAGGGCGAGGAAGAGCAGCGCGTACGGCCCCATGGTGCTGCGGCCGTCTGCCGCCGCGGCCCCGCGGGCAGCCCCGCTCCGCCCCGTGAGGAACGGGCGGGCGGCACCGGTACGGCCCGGGAGGGGCGGGGGGTCGGCGGGAGAGCGGGGGGGGGGGCTGGGGACTGGGAGCTGGCAGTGGGCACTGGGAGGGGGTACGGAGCACTGGGAGCTGGCAGTGGGCACTGGGAGGGGGTACGGAGCACTGGGAGGTGGCGGTGGGTACTGGGAGCTGGCAGTGGGCAGTGGGAGGTGGTACGGAGCACTGGGAGGTGGCGGTGGGCACTGGGAGCTGGCAGTGGGAGGTGGTACGGAGCACTGGGAGCTGGCAGTGGGCACTGGGAGCTGGCAGTGGGCACTGGGAGGTGGTACGGAGCACTGGGAGCTGGCACGGAGCACTGGGAGGTGGCGGTGGGCACTGGGAGCTGGCAGTGGGCACTGGGAGGTGGTACGGAGCACTGGGAGCTGGCAGTGGGCACTGGGAGGTGGTACGGAGCACTGGGAGGTGGCGGTGGGCACTGGGAGCTGGCAGTGGGAGGTGGTACGGAGCACTGGGAGGTGGCGGTGGGCACTGGGAGCTGGCAGTGGGCACTGGGAGGTGGTACGGAGCACTGGGAGCTGGCAGTGGGCACTGGGAGGTGGTACGGAGCACTGGGAGGTGGCGGTGGGCACTGGGAGCTGGCAGTGGGCACTGGGAGGTGGTACGGAGCACTGGGAGGTGGCGGTGGGCACTGGGAGCTGGCAGTGGGCACTGGGAGGTGGTACGGAGCACTGGGAGATGGCACGGAGCACTGGGAGCTGGCGGTGGGCACTGGGAGGTGGTACGGAGCACTGGGACATGGCAGTGGGCACTGGGAGGTGGTACGGAGCACTGGGAGCTGGCAGTGGGCACTGGGAGGTGGTACGGAGCACTGGGAGATGGCGGTGGGCACTGGGAGGGGTAAGGAGCACTGGGAGGTGGCGGTGGGCACTGGGACATGGCAGTGGGCACTGGGAGCTGGCAGTGGGCACTGGGAGGTGGTACGGAGCACTGGGAGATGGCACGGAGCACTGGGAGGTGGCGGTGGGCACTGGGAGCTGGCAGTGGGCACTGGGAGGTGGTACGGAGCACTGGGAGGTGGCGGTGGGCACTGGGAGCTGGCAGTGGGCACTGGGAGCTGGCAGTGCGCACTGGGAGCTGGCACTGGGAGCTGGCAGTGGGCACTGGGAGGTGGTACGGAGCACTGGGAGCTGGCAGTGGGCACTGGGAGGGGGTACGGAGCACTGGGAGATGGCGGTGGGCACTGGGAGGGGGTACGGAGCACTGGGAGATGGCGGTGGGCACTGAGAGCTGGCAGTGGGCACTGGGAGCTGGCGGTGGGCACTGGGAGGTGGTACAGAGCACTGGGAGATGGCGGTGGGCACTGGGAGCTGGCAGTGGGAGGTGGTACGGAGCACTGGGAGCTGGCAGTGGGCACTGGGAGGTGGTACGGAGCACTGGGAGCTGGCGGTGGGCACTGGGAGGTGGTACAGAGCACTGGGAGCTGGCGGTGGGCACTGGGAGCTGGCAGTGGGAGGTGGTACGGAGCACTGGGAGCTGGCAGTGGGCACTGGGAGGTGGTACGGAGCACTGGGAGGTGGCGGTGGGCACTGGGAGGTGGTACGGAGCACTGGGAGCTGGCAGTGGGCACTGAGAGCTGGCAGTGGGCACTGGGAGGTGGTACGGAGCACTGGGACATGGCGGTGGGCACTGGGAGGTGGTACAGAGCACTGGGAGGTGGCGGTGGGCAATGGGAGCTGGCAGTGGGCACTGGGAGGTGGTACGGAGCACTGGGAGCTGGCAGTGGGCACTGGGAGCTGGCAGTGGGCACTGGGAGGTGGTACGGAGCACTGGGAGCTGGCGGTGGGCACTGGGAGGTGGTACGGAGCACTGGGAGGTGGCAGTGGGCACTGGGAGGTGGAGGTGGGCACTGGGAGCTGGCAGTGGGCACTGGGAGGTGGTACGGAACACTGGGAGGTGGCGGTGGGCACTGGGAGCTGGCAGTGGGCACTGGGAGCTGGTAGTGGGCACTGGGAGGTGGTACGGAGCACTGGGAGCTGGCAGTGGGCACTGGGAGCTGGCAGTGGGAGATGGTACGGAGCACTGGGAGCTGGTACTGGGAGGCGGTACGGAGCAGTGGGAGGTGGCGGTGGGTACTGGGAGCTGGCAGTGGGCACTGGGAGGTGGCGGTGGGCACTGGGAGGTGGTACGGAGCACTGGGAGGTGGTATGGAGCACTGGGAGCTGGCGGTGGGCACTGGGAGGTGGTACGGAGCACTGGGAGCTGGCAGTGGGCACTGGGAGCTGGCGGTGGGCACTGGGAGGTGGTACGGAGCACTGGGAGGTGGTACTGGGAGCTGGCAGTGGGAGGTGGTACGGAGCACTGGGAGCTGGTACTGGGAGGTGGTACAGAGCACTGGGAGGTGGCAGTGGGCACTGGGAGCTGGCAGTGGGAGGTGGTACTGGGAGGTGGTACGGAGCACTGGGAGGTGGTACTGGGAGGTGGTACGGAGCACTGGGAGTTGATGGTGAGCGCTGGGAGCCGGCACTGGTCCCAGCAGCCGGGCCCGGCAGCCCTGCCCCTCTGCGGCGGGCGGCCGCGTTCCCCGCGGTCTGACCCTCCCGCGCCGCCGTCGGCCGCCCCGCGCGGGGCCTGCCGGGCGCTGTAGTCCCGCCTTCCCTCGGGGGGGGCGGGCAGTGGCGGCGCGGACTACAGCTCCCGGCATGCAGCGCGGCCACGCCTGCGCACTGCCCGGCGGCAGAGCGGCGCGGGCGGGCTGGGAGGCCCCACCGCCTCTTCCGGTGGGAGCGGGGTCAAAGGGCAGAGCGGGCCCGGTGAGGCGGGAGGGTGATGGTTGGGGACCGGGAACCGGGGTGGCGGGAAGGGGCCAGGCCGTAGGAGTAGGCCTGAGGCCTCCGGGGGGGGGCCGGGGGGCTGTCCCCCCCCCCCCCCCCCGGGCCGCGCCGCCTGAGGCTCCGCTGCGGCTCCCGCCGAGGCGGGGAGGCCGCCTTCTTCCCCGCAGGGCATGAGCGGAGGCGCCGGGGCTCCGGAGCGGCCTGAGGAGCGGCAGCGTTTCCCCCCGCCCGGCAAGTCTTTCCCCGTGCGTGTCAGGCCCGAGCCCTGCACCCCGCCGAGCCCCGGCCTCTGGGCAGCGCCCCTCGGTGTCAGACAGCACCCCCCCCACCCGTTATCGCTTTATTTCCCCGCTCATGTCCGTATAACGTGATCTTCCGGGGTACCGAAAATGATCTTCCCCTTACCCGAGCCGGTAACGGAGCCTAAACGTGCCCGCAGGGCTCTGAGCCGCGCTCGCACCCTTCCAGGCAGCTGGCACCGTCCTGCGCCGGCGAGCGGAGGACGGGGTTGGTTCCCTGAGGGAAAAGCTCAGGATTTTTGAGGGGGGGGGGGGGTCACCTCTCTGGGGAGCGGTTGGGTTTTTTCCGGCTCCGTTCCGGTGGGTGACGGCTGCGTCTCTCTCTTCTCCCCGCTTAGATCTCGGCTCTGAGACAAAATGGTCTCCTGCAGGCCCTCGTGCGGGGAGCGGAGCAGGCGGTGGGCGCCGGTAAGCTTTTCCTCTCCTTCCTTTGCGTCCAGCTCGTCGTTGCCTGGTAGGGGGAAACGCCTGGGGAGCTGGAAGGGAGCCCGAGGAACCCGGCGCTGGGCAAACCTGCCTGGCTCTGGCTTGGCGAAGCCTTCGCCTCGCTTTGTCCCAGATTTACCAAGGAGAAAAACCTCGCGGCGTCTCGGGGAGGGGGGGTGTGTCTCCAGTCGGGGTTTTTTTCCCCCCAGGGGAGGGGGAAACTCTGCCCCGAGACGTTCTGAGCAGTGCTGGGGGAAGGAGCAAACACCCCCCTGGGTCTCCCAGCCGCCTCAAACCTCCTTTCTTTCGGCAGAGATCAGCGAGGAGCTGCAGCGAGCCCAGGAGGAGTGGGAGGCTGTGGAAGAGATCCAGTCAGGTACAGCTGGTGCCGGGGATAAAGGGGGGGGTCGTGACAGAGCTGGACCCAGGAGAAGGGACCTGGGTCCCGGAAGGCAGGAGCGGGTGGGCGTGCAGCGTTTTTGGGGCTGGGCGAGAGCTGGGGAAAGGGCTGAAGGTCTGGAAGGAGAGGGAGAGGGCGGGAGACTCGCTGCCTTCCTCCGGCTTCCCAAGTCTTCACCCTCTTGCCGTGCCGGAAGCTGGGAGCGAGCTCCCCGCGCCGCAACGGCCGCTCCGGCCTGAGCCGGGAGCTTGTTTCGGCACCGGGAAGCTGGAGCGGGGAGGGGCAGGGCTCGGGGTGGGGGGGGGCTAACCCCGTTCTCTGCCTCCCTGCAGGGCTGGGGGGGACGTCGGCCGGCGCCGCGCCCCCGATCTCCTTCAACGAAGCGCTGCAGTACTTCCAGACGGCCGACCTCGCCGAGTGCAGGGTACGGGCAGGGCCCCGCGCTCTCGCCCTCTCTCGGGGGGGTAGTTTTAGTAAGTAGGAGAGGGGAACGCGGCGGGAGAAGCGCAGCGCTCCCCTCTTTCCCTTCCGCCTTCCCTCCGCTTGGCTCTTGGCGTGATCCCGGCTCAGCCCGTGGCTTTCTCTCCTGCCCGATTCCCCGAGGGACCGGCCCCGATCGTTTCTTTGCCTGTTTTCTCCTCCGCAGAAGAAGGTCCGGGCGACGGCGCGCAGGCGAGGCCTGGCTGCTCTGGTTCGCTTCCTCTTCGGCCCTCCCCGGCTCCAGCCGCAGCTGCAGGGAGAGCGGGAGCTGGCTCTGGCCATGGCGCAGTGTGAGTGTCCCCAACGCGAGCCGCCGGCACGGCCGGCGTCGCCTTTATCGTGAGAGCTTCGTGGGAAGCGACTCGAGAGGGGGCTCAGGGGTGTAGGGGGCTTATCCCGTGGCAGCTCCTTGTCCCAAAGGACGCGTTCTCCGTCTCCTTTGCTCCCCTGCTGCGGGCGTACTCGCTTTTGGGAGGGAACGATGGATTTCTTGACCCCTTTCCATCGTACCACGGTAGCCGTTCCACGTGTACACCTTGACACGGCACCGGCCGGGTGCTCCACGGCTCTCCAACCCTTCCCGCTCCTCGTTTCGTCACCAAAGCGAACGAGACGGGAATCCTCCCGGTACCGTGGCGTGGTGTGTGTTGTGTCCGGCTGGCCCGTGGTGGATCGCACCTGCTGAGCACGTGGAAACTCCTCGCCTGTGGTTTGCGGTCGGTCGTCGTTCCCCGGGCAGCGCTGCTTTGGCCGGCAAAACTTCACGTGATGCCCGAATTATTTGTTACCCCCGCTCTCATACAACACGCGCTCATTTTATTTGCGTTTCTGCCCCTCTAACACATTCTTCTCTCCTTCCCTCCTCCCCTCCAGCAGGATAAACACGGTCGGGACGTTCTCCTTGTCACCGTGAGCCGTTCTCAGCCGCGGGATTTCATTTCCAGCTGGGCTCCGGCTTTACCCTGTGGTGGTTTCTTTCCCCACCACGTCTCTGCGCCGGCGCTCGAGGGCAGCGGGGCAGGGATGCGGAGGGGTGTTTGTTTTTTGAGGCGCTGAGGGGCTTTTTTGAGGCGCTGAGGGGCTTTTTTGAGGCGCTGAGGGGCTTTTTTGAGGCGCTGAGGGGCTTTTTTGAGGCGCTGAGGGGCTTTTTTGAGGCGCTGAGGGGCTTTTTTGAGGCGCTGAGGGGTGTTTTCTCTCCGCCAGGCGGTTTGGATGATAACGAGAGAGTGCACATGAGAATCCTGCAGACCATTTACAAGAAGCTGACCCGCTCCAGGCTGGGCTGCCCGCGCTACGGGACGCACTGGGAAGAGCTCGGCTTTCAAGGTAGGGCAGAGGGAGAGACACCTCTGGAGCAAACCTTTTGCCGAGAGGGATCGCGCTGGTCCCGTTCCCTCCTCCGGAGGGAGGCAGCGTAAAGGGTTTGCTGCCCGTTCCCTCGCCCTCCGCGCAGCCGCTCTCCCCGCTGCCCTTTCCTAGAATCCTTGAGGTTGGAAAAGACCCTTAAGTCCATCGAGGCCAGCAGTGAACCCAGCACCGCCAAGGCCACCGCTAAACCGCGTCCCTCACCGCCACATCGCCGCGTCTTTTCAATCCCTCCGGGGACGGTGACTCCGCCGCTTCCCCGGGCGGCCCGTTCCAACGCTTGACGACCCTTTTGGGTCAAGAAATTTTTCCTAACGTCCAATCTAAACCTCCCCTGCCGCAACGTGAGGCCCCTTTTCCTCTCCGTTTTTTCCAGCTCCCTCCGCCGCTCCTCACGGGACTTATTCTCCAGACCCTTCCCCGGCTTCCTTGCCCTTCTCTGGACGCGCTCCAGCCCCTCGACGTCTTTTTTTTTTGTAGCGAGGGGCCCAAAACCGAGCCACGGCCTTCGAGGTGCGGCCTCAGACCGGCGCTTCCCCGCCCCAGCTTGGTGTTTTCTGCCGACTTACCGAGCCTGCGCTCGATTCCCCTCCTCCAGATCACCGATAACGATATTAAACGGACTTAGCCTCGATACCGAGCCCTGGTTTCGTAGCAGATCTGTCGCTGCCCCAGCCAGCTGTCACAACCAGTATAACAGCTGGACTGGTTGACCAGATAACACCGATACCCGCTGCCACGGTTGCCCGTGTCCGGCTGACGTTAACGGCTTTGCCCGGGTCGTTAATGCCCTTCATTAGCAAGCAATCTCTGCGGCTAATGAGTTGTCTCAGGAAGGCTGGTTGATTAACGAAGCGCGGGTCGGGGCTCCGTCACTAAGGTGGCGTGGCAGTTTGCTTTCGGCCTCGGCTGCGGGAGAAAAACAGCGTGATTAAAGCCGTCGCGCGCCGCCTCGCAGCGCTTTTCGGGCCGGTTGGCTCGCCGGTTAAAGAGGCCGGGTTTTAATGAAGCCTAAAATCCTCAACGGGAGGGGAACGGCTCCCGTTCCTCCGTCCCATCGCGGTACGCAACTGGGTTTAAGCGTTAATTTACCAGCCAAACGTGTCCCGGGGTGGGCAGAGCTTAAAGCCGCTCCTTCCTAGCGAAGGTGCCGGAATGGGCGCCCGGGTCGGAGAGCGAGGACTCGTTAATGCCCGCGTGAAAGAGGTGCCGGCACCCGTTCGGCTCCCGGGAGGGGAAATTCCCCATAGGGATGTGATTCCCGAAGGGAATCCTCCGCTCTTGCATGACGGTGAGAAGGTTAGAAACGACCCGCGGAAACGGGGAGGTGACCGGAGAGCGATTCCGTGCTGTCCCTCCCTTCACCTCCCTGTCCCGCCCGTTCCAGGTACGGATCCCGGGACTGATCTGCGAGGGACGGGGATGCTGGGCTTGATGCAGATCCTGTACTTCGTCATGGACTCGCGGACGCTGCCGCTGGCTCGAGAGATTTTCCAGCTATCCCAGCACGAAACCCAGGCACGTCCTTCCGCCGCTTTCCCTTGCTCCCCGCGGTCGTATCTACCCGTTTATTTCTAACGCTCGGGGAAAGGGAAGCGCAAAAACCTCTTCGGAGAAAGGCCTTGGGGTGTTTTTTTTTCTTTTTCTCGCTGCTTCGTCGCCCTCGCGCTGGTAAGGGGAGGTCCCCAAAGAGCTGAGGAGCTCCGATCGGAGGCTGGAGCCAAAATCCAGGTCTTAGCTTTATTCTGGGAATGAGATTACGGTGTCCTGGTGCGGAGAGCGGAGATTCGCTCCCGGGATCCTGGCTTGGAGCTCAACTTGTGTCATAAAGGGCGGGAGAAGCGAGCGAAGAGCAGCGCGGCGTGAAAATGGGAGCGAGCGCAGCCCCTCTCCTTAAACTTGGCGTTTTAGCCTCGGATACGGTTGGGTTTAAGCCTGGATATAAGCTCGGCTTGACCCGCAGCATCCGTCTAAGCCTGTATCCGTAGTATTATTATCCTGCTACGTGGATCGGTTACCTGCAGCCGCCATCCCACGGGTTTGGGGCCGCAGGGAGGCGGCGGAAAAGGGCCGGGGGTGTCTGGGCGCGAGAGAGGAGGCTTTCTCCGGCCGAGCTGCGCTAACGCTCGCTCTCTCGCAGAATTTCCCCTTCTGCATCATGTCCGTGAACATCACCCGCATCGTCCTCCGGGCCCTGAGGGAGGAACATCTCTCCAGGTGAGGTCCGGAGCTGCCCGGATCGTGGGTTTTGGGAATCTCGAACGACATCCTTGCCCGATTCCCGTTGAGCTCCCCCTTCCCGCCTGCTCCTTCCGCAAGCCGGCACGGCGGCCGAGCCCTTCTCCGTCCGTTTCAGGGAGTGCAACCGCAGGCAGCAAGTCATCGCCGTGCTGAACGACCTGTACGCGGCGGCCTTCCTGCGGCTCTACCGCGTCTGGAAACGGCAGCGCAAGACCGTCGCCGACTCCGGCTTCCTCCTAAAAGGTGCGTTTCCCCGCGCTTTCCCTTCCTTTCCCGGCCGAGGAAAACATCCCGAGGCCCAGCGGACGAACCCGGAGCGTTCTCGGCACCTTCGCGTCCTGCTGTAACGCCCGGAAAGCCCCGACCGTCCGTCATTTAACCTTTATCCCGAGATTTTTTGATGACCGTTAGCTCTCCGAGCGCCCCGTGGGGTGGGGTTTTTTTTGCCCGCCGCCCCCCTAATTTTGCATCTCGACTCTTAAAATTCCGCGCCCGTGGAAGCGGCCCGCCGCCTTCGGAGAGCTGCTGCGTGCTGGGGCTCGAGGTGGGCGACAAGCGGCGAGGCGTCCCGCTCGCCGGGCTGGCTGGCTGGCATTGGCGCGCGGGGCCGGTTGCGTCAGCCCCGTTCGCGGCGCGGGACGTAAGCGGAGTCGCCGACGGCGTGCTTTTCGCGGCGAGCGTTAAATGAACCGGCGAGGTTATTTACTCCGGAGGAGGTTGACGGCGACAGAGCCGCTCGGATGTGCCGTGCTAATGGCTCCCTGGTTAAAACGGGGTCCAGCTGTCGGGGTCAGGCTCAGCTTTGCTCCGCTCTTCCCGGACTTTTCCCTCCCCGAGGGGGGGGGATCTCGGGCTGCTGCTGAGCTCGGCTGGGGGTTTCGGCGAGGAGCTTTTTGTGCTCTCTCTCATCCCGAGGGATACCTAATCCTGCCCTTTCCCGAGGGGATACGTTGGGACACCAGAAATAACACACGGGCGTATAAAACCTTATCCCAGCAGCGAGCTGCGTCCCCGACACCGTCCGCACCTCACGCCTTTCCCTCTCGCCTCCCCAGAGCTGGAGTTATCCACCAAAAAGAAACCGAAGCAACTCCTGAAATCCCTGGAGGCCTACGTGAACCGAAACCCCGCGGCAGACGACCTTCGGCAACCCTCCCCTCCCTCCGGCGGCGATAGCCGGGCCGGCGAAGAGATTCCCTTCACGGGCGTCTGCGACTTGCAGCTTGAGGCGGAAGGAGAAACCCGACCGATCTGAGCCGGAGGGAGCCGCGTCGCGGGGAGCCCCGCTCCCCTCTCGGCTCTCGGAGGACGCCTGGCCGCCACCGCCGGTTAGGGGGGGGGGAGCTCGGGAAGGGCCGGCACCGGTCGAGGCGGTAGCCGCAGAGCGATGGGAGGTGGCCGTCGCTCGGAGAAGCGAGGGAAGGGGCTGGGGGCAGCTGGGAGCCTGCGACCCCCCCCTCGAGGGTAGATTTTGGGGGGGGTGGGTGGATTTTTTTTTGCCCTGAACCCCCGGAAAGGGCGGCCGGGTCCTTTTTTTCCACACACCCCCCCCGTCTCACCCTGCAAAGCATCCCGGCCGCGGTGACGGCATCGCTGGGCGCTGCGGGAGCGAGCCGCAGGATTTGTCCCTCTGCGGGCAGAAATCTCCGGAAGCGAAGGAGGAAAAAACACGGTAGAGCCGGTGGATTTTTTTTTTTTTTTACGAGCTGCCAGCCGTGGGGGCTGGGATCGTCCGTCCGTCCGTCCGTCCGTCTCAAAATCCAGGCTCCCGTCTGGTTTTACCCCCCCGCCCCGAGCCGGGAAAGTTGGAACGACGTTCCGGGCGGAGCTGGAGCCCGGTAAGAGGGCTCCTCGATCAAATCACGGCTCCGGCAGCACCTAGGAGGGGGGGCACCTCGTCCCCCAAGGTTTGGGGAGCCCCCCCGGGGTGTCGGCACCTAAAGAAATTATTAAAAGGGGGGGGGGGGGGGGGGGAGTGGAAAAGAAATGCTTTTCTTGGCGTAACGGAGACTTTTGGGACTTGGATTGGCTTCTGGTTTCGGCGGCTGGGTGAGGGGAGAGGGATTCTGCTGGCCAAGAGCCGCTCCGGAGAGCGGAGAGGGGGGGGAAAAGCGGGGTCTGCCCCCGGCGCCTGGGACCCCGATTTGGGGTTCAGCGACGGGGAAAAACTGCTCCGGAGGGAAAAAAAAAAAAAACAACCCCCCCGAGGTTTGGATTCTGTCCTGCGGCGAGAAAGAAAAATCCCTTTTTTTTGTTTTCCCTGCGGCCGCAAGGGAAACCTTCGGGAAAATTTTGCGGAAGAGGAGGCAAGATTTTTTCGCTTCCCGGTTTCCGGAGCCCGAGGTGCGGTTTCCCAACGCTCTCCCTCCTTTCCCAGCCTTCCGTGCCTCAGTTTCCCCCTTTCTATAAATCCAAATTACAGCCCCGGCGCCGGGTGAAGCACGAGGACGAGGTGGGAGCAGCGACGGCCGCTCCGTGCCGGATGCGAGCCCTCAGCAAGCGCTCCGAAATGTTCCGAAAGCGTCATCAGCCCTCGAAAGAAAGGGGAGGAGGAAAAAAAAAACCAAACAAAAAACCCCCCCAAACCCCAATAAATGGGCAAAAAGGAGCCCGGGGCCGGGTTTTTCTGCTCCTAATCCTGAATTATTGCGTAAATAATTTGGGGGGGGTGGGATGGGGGCGGCCAGGCTCGGAAGGAAAAGGTTTTGGGGAGGGGGGGGGGGGGGAGCCGGGAGCGGGGCCTCGGCTCCCCGGGAATGGGCCGGGAAGAGGGAGCTCCCGGTTCGGCCGTTCCCACCGCTGCCTCCCCCGGTACCTGGGCCCGGCGAGGATGGGGGTGCTGGGGGGGGGGAATGTGGGTGTCGGGGAAGGGATGTGGGTGCTGGTGAAGGGACGTGGATCCCAGGGAGGGAGGGAGGGAGGGATGGGGGGGGGGGGGGTACATGGGTGCCAGGGAAGGGATGTGGGTGCTGGGGAGGGGGGCTGTGGGTGCTAGGGAAGGGATGGGGGCGCTGGGGGGGGGGGAATGGGGGTGCTGGTGAAGGGACGTGGATCCCAGGAAGGGAGGGATGGGGGTGCTGGGGGGGGGGGGATGTGGGTGCTGGGGGGGGGGGGGTACATGGGTGCCAGGGAAGGGATGTGGGTGCTGGGGAGGGGGACTGTGGGTGCCAGGGAAGGGATGGGGGCGCTGGTGAAGGGACGTGGATCCCAGGGAGGGAGGGATTGGGGTGCTGGGGGGGGGGATGTGGGTGCCAGGGAAGGGACGTGGATCCCGGGGAGGGAGGGATGGGGGTGCTGGGGGGGATGTGGGTGCTGGGGAAGGGATGTGGGTGCTGGGGGGGGGAATGTGGGTGCTGGTGAAGGGACGTGGATCCCGGGGGGGGGGGGGGGGGGATGTGGGTGCTGGGGAAGGGATGTGGGCACTGTTGAAGGAATGTGGATCGCGGGGAGGGAGGGATGGGGGTGCTGGGGGGGATGTGGGTGCCGGGGAAGTGATGTGGGTGCTGGGGGGGGGATGTGGGTGCTGGGGAAGGGACGTGGATCCCAGGGAGGGAGGGATTGGGGTGCTTGGGGGTGCTGGGGGTGCTGGGGGGGGGGATGTGGGTGCTGGGGAAGGGACGTGGATCCGAAGAGGGAGGGATGGGGGTGCTGGGGGGGGGGACGGGGGTGCCGGGGAGGGAGGGATTGGGGTGCTGGGGGGGGATTGGGGTGCTGGGGGGGGGGGGGTGTGGGTGCCGGGGAAGGGATGCAGGCAGCAAGGGAGGACGCGGGTACCGGGGCAGCGGGGGAAGGAGCGGAGCGGAGCCCGGAGCGGAGCCCGGCCCCGCCGGCGGCCGCGTGTCCCCCCCGGTGCCGCCCGGTTCCGCCCCGGGGGCGGTGGCTCGGCCCCCCCCGCGCCCGCTTAAAACCCCGCGGAGGCGGCGCCCGGCAGCGCAGAGCCCGGCGGCACCGGCACCGGCACCGGCACCGGCACCGGCACCGGCACCGGCAGCGGCACCGGCAGCGGCACCGGCACCGGCACCGGCACCGGCACCGGCACCGGCACCGGCACCGGCACCGGCACCGGCAGGCACCGGCACCGGCAGCGGCACCGGGGGCGCGAGGTAGGGTGCAGGCAGCGCGGGGTGCGGGCAGGGCAGGGGAGCCGGGATGCAGGCAGGACAGGGTGCAGGCAGGGCAGGGCAGGCAGCGTAAGGGACCGCAGGCAGCACCGAGCAAGGGGGTTCGGGAGCAGGCAGGGGCAGCGGTGCAGGCAGAGGGAAAGGCAGGGCTAGAGGTGTGGGCAGGGGAAAGCAGGAGGTACAGGCAGGGCAGGGGTGCAGGCAGCACAAGGGGCTGCGGGCAGGACGGGCACCACAGGGTTTAGGGGTGCGGGCAGAGGTGCAGGCAGCAGGGCATAGGGGTGCCGGCAGCAGGAGGGACCAGCAGGCAGGGCAGGCAGCCCGGCAGGCAGCATGGCGAGGGGCACCGGCGTCCCCCAGCACCCCGCCGCCTCGTCCTCCCGCACCCCGGGGCACCGCTGAGAGCCGGGGGGGGGCCGCACCCCGCCGCCGGCCGGACCATGGAGGGCCCCGAGGGCGGTTACTCGGTGCAAGCCACCGCCGCCATCGCCGCCGCCATCACCTTCCTGGCGCTCTTCACCGTCACGGGCAACGTGCTGGTGATCATGGCTGTGCTGAGCAGCCGCTCGCTGCGGGCGCCCCAAAACCTCTTCTTGGTGTCCTTGGCGGCCGCCGACATCTTGGTGGCCACCCTCATCATCCCCTTCTCCTTGGCCAACGAGCTCCTGGGCTACTGGTACTTCGAGAAGACGTGGTGCGAGATCTACCTGGCTTTGGACGTGCTCTTCTGCACCTCGTCCATCGTCCACCTCTGCGCCATCAGCCTGGACCGTTACTGGTCGGTCAGCCGCGCCATCGAGTACAACGCCAAGCGGACGCCGCGGCGCATCAAGTGCGGCATCCTCATCGTCTGGACCATCGCCGCCGTCATCTCCCTCCCGCCCTTGGTCTACAAGGGGGAGAAGAAAGCGGCGGCGGGGGGCCGCCCGCAGTGCAAGCTCAACGAGGAGGCCTGGTACGTCCTCTCCTCCAGCGTCGGCTCCTTCTTCGCCCCGTGTCTCATCATGATCCTCGTCTACCTGCGCATCTACCTGATCGCCAAACGCCGCCACCGCTCCCACCCCGCCGGCACCAAACCGCCGGGATCGGCGCCGCCAAACGTCACCCCCCCGGCCGGTGCGGAACCCCCGGGGACCTGCCCGCCGGCGGACAGGACCTCGCTGCTCAGCCCCGAGGAGCCCCCGACATCCCCAAACCCCGCGGCAGGGCCGTCCCCACAGCCCCGGGGACGCCCCAGGGATACCTTGGCCACCGGGACGGGGCGGGTGGTGTTGGCACATCGGCCGCCGGCGTTGAACCCTTGGAGGAGGAAGACTCAGGTCAACCGGGAGAAGCGTTTCACCTTCGTCTTGGCCGTGGTCATCGGCGTCTTCGTCCTCTGCTGGTTCCCCTTCTTCTTCCTCTACAGCCTGGGCGCGCTCTGTCCCCGGCGCTGCAAGGTCCCCGACGGCGTCTTCCAGTTCTTCTTCTGGATCGGTTACTGCAACAGCTCCCTCAACCCCGTCATCTACACCGTCTTCAACCAGGACTTCCGCAAGGCTTTCCGACGCCTCCTCTGCCGCCGCCGCCGAGCCCCGACGCCCTGGTGAGGGGCTCCGGGTGAGGGGCTCCGGCTACCCCCTTCCTCCTCCTCTTCTTCCTCCTCCTCCTCCTCCTCCTCCTGGCTGCGCTCGCCGCCTGGAGCATCCCTCGGGGTTGGGGGGGGGGGGAGGCTTTGAAGCCCCCCCCAAAGTGACGATGGGTTTTTCCCCCCCGCCTCCGCCGCCGCTGGCGCCTGCCTGCCCGCTGCCTTCTCTTGCTGCCAGATTTCCCACGGGGACCCCCAGGGACCCGGGGGCGGGGGGCACATGCCACCGCGGCACAACCCCTGTCCCCAAGCCCGGTGACATCCCGGCAGATATCCCCCCCCCCCCCGCCTCCCCAATGGCGGCGCCGCGGCCTTTTAACAATAAAAGCTATTTTGTAATAAGAAAAAATGTCACTTTTTGTCAAGGGGCGGACACGGGGGGGGCCCGGGGTGTCGGTGTCCTGTCCCCCCCCACACCCCATCCCAGGGGACGGTTGGGGACAAGAGCCACGGCCCGTGACGGCCGGCAACGCGGCCGGGAGGAATGTGTGCCGGCGGAGCGGGAACACGATGTCTGGGAGGGGGCGGTTATTTATGGCAGCGCCCGGGAAGGAATAAATAATAATAATTACCAAAAAAAAAAAAAACCCAAAAACCCAAAAAACCCCCCCAAAAAAAACCACCCCCCCAACCCCAAAGCATAAATCCCTGCCGCCGCCGCCCGCCCCGAGGACGTTCAACCCGAGGGGGGACGGGGACGGGGACGGAGCCCGGCGTCGGGGTGGGGGGGGGGGGGCACCCCGGCGGGGTGGGGACTCATGGGTGGCTCCCACCCACGGGGTTGTGCTGCCCACCCAGGGCGAGGCTGAGGCGTCGGGGGGTCGTGGGTTGGGACCCACACCAGGGTGCTGGGACCCACACTGGGGTGTTGGGATCCATGCCGGGGTGCTGGGACCCACGCTGGGGTGTTGGGATCCATGCCGGGGTGCTGGGACCCACACTGGGGTGTTGGGATCCATGCCGGGGTGCTGGGACCCACACTGGGGTGCTGGGACCCACACTGGGGTGTTGGGATCCATGCCGGGGTGCTGGGACCCACGCTGGGGTGCTGGGACCCACGCCGGGGTGTTGAGACCCACACCGGGGTGTTGGGACCCACGCCGGGGTGTTGAGACCCACGCTGGGGTGTTGGGACCCACGCTGGGGTGTTGGGATCCATGCCGGGGTGCTGGGACCCACGCTGGGGTGCTGGGACCCACGCCGGGGTGTTGAGACCCACACCGGGGTGTTGGGACCCACGCCGGGGTGTTGAGACCCACGCTGGGGTGTTGGGACCCACGCCGGGGTGTTGAGACCCACGCTGGGGTGTTGGGACCCACGCTGGGGTGTTGGGATCCATGCCGGGGTGCTGGGACCCACGCTGGGGTGCTGGGACCCACACCGGCGGGACCCACCCCACCCTATCCTGAGCCACAGCGCGGTATCGTGACCCACGCGGCTGTAACCGTGGGTCACGGTGGAGCATCGGGACCCACGCCGGTGTATTGGGGTTCGTGAGGGTGTATCGCGACCCGCAGCAGGGTGTCGCGACCCACGCTGCTGCGTCACGGCTCGTGACGGCGTGTCGCGACCCACAGCGGCGTGGCGTGACTCACGCTGCTGTGCCGTGACTCACGATGGCACACAGTGACCCACGCCGGCGTATGGTGACCCTCGCCGGGGTATCACGACCCACACCAGGGTATCGTGACCCACACTGGTCCATCGTGACCCACATCGGTGCATCGTGACCCACACCAGTGCACAATGACCCACACCAGTGCACTGCGACCCACACCAGTACACCATGACCCACACCAGTGCACTGCAACCCACACCAGTGCACAATGACCCACACCAGTGCACAACGACCCACACCAGTACACTGCGACCCACACCAGTGCACAATGACCCACACCAGTGCACTGCGACCCACACCAGTGCACAATGACCCACACCAGTACACTGCAACCCACACCAGTGCACAATGACCCACACCAGTACGCTGCGACCCACACCAGTACACTGCAACCCACACCAGTGCACAATGACCCACACCAGTACACTGCAACCCACACCAGTGCACAATGACCCACACCAGTACGCTGCGACCCACACCAGTACACTGCAACCCACACCAGTGCACAATGACCCACACCAGTACACCATGACCCACACCAGTGCACAATGACCCACACCAGTACACTGTGACCCACACCAATGCACAATGACCCACACCAGTGCACAATGACCCACACCAGTACACTGTGACCCACACCAGTACACCATGACCCACACCAGTACACTGCGGCCCACACCAGTACACCATGACCCACACCAGTGCACAACGACCCACACCAGTACACTGCGACCCCCAACCAGTGCACAATGACCCACACCAGTGCACTGCAACCCACACCAGTGCACAATGACCCACACCAGTGCACAATGACCCACACCAGTGCACTGCAACCCACACCAGTGCACAATGACCCACACCAGTGCACAATGACCCACACCAGTGCACAATGACCCACACCAGTGCACTGCAACCCACACCAGTGCACAATGACCCACACCAGTGCACAATGACCCACACCAGTGCACAATGACCCACACCAGTGCGCTGCAACCCCCACCGGTGTATCACGCCTCACGCTGGGGGTACCATCACGCCGGTGCCCCCCATCGCTGGGGGACATGGCCGGGGACAGCTCGCCTCTGCAGTGGCGGAGCCAGCCCCATCTCCCTGCCCCGCTGCGGGCCTTCACCTCCATCCACCCCGAAACCGCCCCAACTTTTGGGGACCCCTTTCCCAGCCCGGCTGCTCTCCTCCTCCTCCTCCGTGAGCCCGGCGCTGCCGGCGGCCGTTGGCCCGTCCCGGCGCGCTGGGAGGATGCTCGGGGTGGGAGAGGTCGTGCGAACAGGGCCGGGGCCGCGGGGCTGCGCACGCCGAGCCGCTGGACCCCCGCCAGCCCGGCCCCGGGGGGCGACTGGACCCGCTCCCGGCCTCCGGCGCCGCGTCCCGCTCCAGCTCCCTCCGCCCCACGGCTGCGCCCACGCCGGCCGCTTCGCGCCCCACGGCGTGGGGGGATGAGATGTGGGGCCGGGTGCGGTCTTGTTGGGGTGTGGGGTCCTGTGGGGCTGGGCATGGTCGTGTGGGGCTGGGCATGGGGCTGGGGGTCTGGGCATGGTTCTGTGGGGCTGGGCATGGTTCTGTGGGGCTGGACACAGTTGTGTGGGGCTGGGCGTGGGGCTGGGGGTCTCAGCATGGTTCTGTGGGGCTGGGCATGGTTCTGTGGGGCTGGACACAGTTGTGTGGGGCTGGGCATGGGGCTGGGGGTCTGGGCATGGTTCTGTGGGGCTGGGCATGGTTCTGTGGGGCTGGACACAGTTGTGTGGGGCTGGGCATGGGGCTGGGGGTCTCAGCATGGTTCTGTGGGGCTGGACACAGTTGTGTGGGACTGGGCATGGGGCTGGGGGTCTCAGCATGGTTCTGTGGGGCTGGACACAGTTGTGTGGGGCTGGGCGTGGGGCTGGGGGTCTCAGCATGGTCTCATGGGGCTGGTCATGGTCTTGTGGGGCTGGGCATGGTCCTATGGGGCTGGGCACGGTCGTGTGGGGCTGGGCATGGGGCTGGGGGTCTGAGCATGGTCCTATGGGTCTGGGCATGGTTGTGTGGGGCTGAACATGGTGCTGTGGGGCTGGGCATGGTCCTATGGGGCTGGGCGTGGGGCTGGGAGTCTCAGCATGGTCTCATGGGGCTGGTCATGGTCTTGTGGGGCTGCGAATGGCCCTATGGGGCTGGACACAGTTGTGTGGGGCTGGACATGGGGCTGGGGGTCAGAGCATGGTCCCGTGGGGCTGGATATGGATCTATGGGGGCTGGGCACGGTCCTGTGGGGCTGGGGACAGCCCTGTGGGGCTGAACGTGTTCTTGTGGGGCTGCCCGTGATCCCATGGGGGTTTGTATGGCCCCACGGGGACGATCCTGGCCCCACAGGGATACGGACGGCTCCGTGGGGCTGGGCATGGCCCTATGGGACCAGCGTGTCCCCAGCGGGACCCGCCACCCCCCCCCCCCCCCTCCGCCCCCCAACGTCCCCCCAGCGCTGCCAGCTCTGCCCCCCCCCCCCCTTCTCCCCCCTTCCACTCCCCCCTAATTCCCCCCCCAAAACCAGCCCACGGGTTGCCATGGCGATTCCTTAATTCCCACCGCCCCCCCCCCCCCCCCCCCGTATATTCAGCGGAACCAGGTTTGCCGCAAAAAAAACCCAGGCCGCGGCAATTCAAGCAGGGTGAGCTTTTTGCTCAAAAATAAGTTAAAATAGGGGAAAACGGGTTAAAAAGGGTTTATTCCCCTCCCGCGGGCGCTCGCGGCAGCGGCTGACCCCTGCGGTGAAGTCGCCGTGCCGCTGACCCGCCGGCCCCGGCGTTATCGCCGCCGGAATAATTGACATCTCCTCGTTAGCGGCGGGGAAGCGGCGGGAGGGGGAGGTTCGTTAAGCAGAAATATTAATTGCTGACGTCTTCCCCCGGGCGCTGCTCTGGTTTCGAGTTGGGGGAGGGACGCTCAGGACCCAAACTGGGACCAGTGTGAAGGCATTGCCTTCAACTGGTGTGGGAAAGCCTCGTAGGGCAGCTTGGGTGATGCTGTGAGGTGCAATGAGTTCTCGCCAGGGCTCAGCCTGCTTCTGCCGGCGCTGTTCCAGGGCTTGCCCCCGGTGCGGGGCTTTTAATTAATGCCGGTTAATTATACGATGAAATATCGTAAAATGAGAGACGTGCCAAAACACTTGGCGCCGGCACCTGGGATGATCCCTCCCGCGATCTTTTGTTTTATTTTTAGAGTTTTGACAAAATTTGGCCACTTTCGCCGGCGGAGGAAGGTCAGGCGCGAAGCCGGCGGGTGGGGGGAAAGAATTTCTTCACGGGGGGGGGCGGAAAAATGCGCATCCCCGTTCAAATATTTTAAAATAAGGAGCTGGGAACGGCCGCGAAAGCTTTTGATTTGTGTTTGGGTTTAATGGCAGAGCAATAAAAGCCGGGGAAGGGAAGATACGGTAACCATAGCCACCGCGGCGCGGGGCCGGGGCGGGGGGGAGAGAGCCACGGCAGCCGGTTTATGCTTAAAATATTTAAAAATTTGAAACCAAAAAAAAAAGGGTTGGGTTGCCTGAAATCTTCCCGTTCGGGTGATATTTTACGGGGGTCTCTGGGTGATGCGGCGTGAAGATGCTTCGCCGTTATCGGGCTCCCCCGGAAAGCGAGAAAAAGCCAAGGGGAAAAAAAGTGAGGAAAAGGTGCGAAAAAGTCCGAGCGGGCCCGTTTTCGGAGAAGACGGGCTCAGGGCAGGCAGGATCCGGCCGAAACGCCTCGTCCCCCCCCCATTTCTTGCCCCCCTAAAAAGCCCTCCGAAGCCCACGGCTACGGCAGCAACATCATCCCCCCGGTCTCCCTCCTCCTCTTCTTCCCTTCCAAGTAAATAAGTTTTTTGGGGTTTTTTTTTTTTTCCTTATGTTTTTCCCTTTTTTTTCTTGTCTCTTTTTTTTTTTTTCCCTTCCCTTTTTTCTTGTCTTTTCATTTTTTTTTTTTTTCCCCCTTATTATTTCCCTGCCGGAGAACTATTAAGGGATAAAAGCTCTCAGCTGCACTTACAGGCAGATTTGCAAGGCAGGTGAAAAACGTTGCCTTTTTTGGG